>JAJMGW010000015.1:0-152221 GCA_030582755.1 Wickerhamiella galacta | reverse complement strand
GCAACTCTAGCTCTGTTCCCACTGGCAGCTCTGCATCTGGCGCCAGCTCGGTCGCTGCCGAGTCTTCTGTTCCAGTTAGCTCCGCGCCCGTTGGTAGCTCTGCACCTGGTCGCAACTCTAGCTCTGTTCCCACTGGCAGCTCAGCACCTGGTGCCAGCTCGGCCGCTGCCGAGTCTTCTGTTCCAGTTAGCTCCGCAGCCGCTGGCAGCTCTGCACCTGCTGGCAACTCCAGCTCTGTTCCCACTGCCAGCTCTGCACCTGGCAACTCTAGCTCTGTTCCTACTGCCAGCTCTGCGCCTGGGGCCAGCTCTGTCGCTGCTGAGTCTTCTGTTCCTGGCAGCTCCGCGCCCGCAGGAAGCTCGGCTTCTGGTGTCAGCTCCGCGCCGGCACCTTCCAGTTCTGCTTCTCAGTGTACCAGCATCACGGTTATCACATCTGTATGCGATGATGGCCACCCAGAGGTTCAGACCAGCACAGTGACATACCCCTGCGCTAGCTCTGCTCCCGCAGGTAGCTCTGCACCTGGTCGCAACTCTAGCTCTGTTCCCACTGGCAGCTCAGCACCTGGTGCCAGCTCGGTCGCTGCCGAGTCTTCTGTTACAGTTAGTTCCGCACCCGCTGGCAGCTCTGCACCTGCTGGCAACTCTAGCTCTGTTCCAACTGGCAGCTCGGCATCTGGCGTCAGCTCGGTCGCTGCCGAGTCCTCTGGTCCAGTTAGCTCCGCGCCCGCAGGTAGTTCTACACCTGCTGGCAACTATAGCTCTGCACCCGCTGGTAGCTCTGCACCCGCTGGCAGCTCTGCACCCGCAGGTAGCTCTGCACCTGCTGGCAACTCTAGCGCTGTTTCCACTGGCAGCTCTGCATCTGGCGCCAGCTCGGTCGCTGCCGAGTCCTCTGTTCCAGTTAGCTCCACGCCCGCTGGCAGCTCTGCACCTGCTGGCAACTCTAGCTCTGTTCCAACTGGCAGCTCTGCATCTGGCGCCAGCTCGGTCGCTGCCGAGTCCTCTGTTCCAGTTAGCTCCACGCCCGCTGGTAGCTCTGCACCTGGTCGCAACTCTAGCTCTGTTCCCACTAGCAGCTCTGCATCTGGCGCCAGCTCGGTCGCTGCCGAGTCTTCTGTTCCAGTTAGCTCCACGCCCGCAGGTAGCTCTGCACCTGGTCGCAACTCTAGCGCTGTTCCCACTGGCAGCTCAGCACCTGGTGCCAGCTCGGTCGCTGCCGAGTCTTCTGTTCCAGTTAGCTCCGCGCCCGCAGGTAGCACTGCACCCGCTGGCAGCTCTGCACCTGCTGGCAACTCTAGTGCTGTTCCCACTGGCAGCTCTGCACCTGGTATCAGCTCTGTTCCCGCTAGTAGCTCTGCACCTGCTCTCAACTCTAGTTCCGTTCCCAGTGGCAGTGTTCCTGTCAGTTCTGCGCCCGCTGGTAGCTCTGCACCTGCTGGCAACTCTAGCTCTCTTCCCGCAGGTAGCTCTGCACCCGCTGGCAGCTCTGCACCAGCAGGTAGCTCTGCATCTGCTGGCAACTCTAGCTCTGTTCCCACTGGCAGCTCTGCATCTGGCGCCAGCTCGGTCGCTGCCGAGTCTTCTGTTCCAGTTAGCTCCGCGCCCGCTGGTAGCTCTGCATCTGCTGGCAACTCTAGCTCTGTTCCCACTGGCAGCTCTGCATCTGGCGCCAGCTCGGTCGCTGCCGAGTCCTCTGTTCCAGTTAGCTCCGCGCCCGCTGGTAGCTCTGCACCTGGTCGCAACTCTAGCTCTGTTCCCACTGGCAGCTCTGCACCTGGTGCCAGCTCGGTCGCTGCCGAGTCTTCTGTTCCAGTTAGCTCCGCGCCCGCTGGTAGCTCTGCACCTGCTGGCAACTCTAGCTCTGTTCCCGCTGGTAGCTCTGCACCCGCTGGCAGCTCTGCTCCTGGTGCTAGCTCCGTCGCTGCTGAGTCTTCTGTTCCTGGTAGCTCTGCTCCCGCTGGTAGCTCCGCTCCTGGTGCTAGCTCTGCACCCGCTGGCAGCTCTGCCCCTGGTGCCAGCTCCGTCGCTCCTGAGTCTTCTGTTCCTGGTAGCTCTGCTCCCGCAGCAAGCTCTGCACCCGCTGGCAGCTCTGCTCCCGGTGCTAGCTCCGTCGCTGCTGAGTCTTCTGTTCCTGGTAGCTCTGCTCCCGCTGGTAGCTCTGCTCCCGCTGGTAGCTCTGCTCCCGCTGGTAGCTCTGCTCCCGCTGGTAGCTCTGCTCCCGCTGGTAGCTCCGCTCCTGGTGCCAGCTCTTCTCACGCTGGTAGCTCTACTCCTAGCGCCAGCTCTGTCGCTGCCGTGTCTTCTGTTCCTGTTCCTGGCAGCTCTGCTACTGGTGTCAGCACCGCGCCGGCGCCTTCCAGTTCTGCTTCTCAGTGCACCAGCACCACGGTTATCACATCTGTATGCGATGATGGCCACCCAGAGGTTCAGACCAACACAGTGACATACCCCTGCGCTAGCTCTGCACCTGCTGGCAGCTCTATTCCCGCTGGTAGCTCTGCACCCGCTGGCAGCTCTGCTCCTGGTGCCAGCTCCGTCGCTCCTGAGTCTTCTGTTCCTGGTAGCTCTGCTCCCGCAGCAAGCTCTGCACCCGCTGGCAGCTCTGCTCCCGGTGCTAGCTCCGTCGCTGCTGAGTCTTCTGTTCCTGGTAGCTCTGCACCCGCTGGTAGCTCCGCTCCTGGTGCCAGCTCTTCTTCCGCTGGTAGCTCTACTCCTGGCTCCAGCTCTGTCGCTGCCGAGTCTTCTGTTCCTGTTCCTGGCAGCTCTTCTCCTGGCGTCAGCTCCGCGCCGGCGCCTTCCAGTTCTGCTTCTCAGTGCACCAGCACCACGGTCATCACATCTATGTGCGATGATGGCCACCCAGAGGTTCAGACCAGCACAGTAACGTACCCCTGTGCTAGCTCTGCAGCTCGTGCCAGCTCTGTTGCTGCCGAGTCCTCTGTTCCAGTCATCCCTGGCACTCCTTCCGGCCCCGCGCAGTCTGGCACACCTTCCAGCCCTGCGCAGTCTGGCTTGCCCTCTGGTCCTGCTGAGTCTGGCTCGCCATCTGGTCCTGCACAGTCTGGTGTCCCCACGGGGCCAGCTGAGTCTGGCTCACCCTCTGGTCCTGCACAGTCTGGCTTGCCCTCTGGTTCTGGTTCGCCATCATCTAGCCCGGCACAGTCTGGTTCGCCCTCTGGTCCTGCTGAGTCTGGCTCGCCATCTGGTCCTGCACAGTCTGGTGTCCCGACCGGCCCTGCTGAGTCTGGCGTTCCCACCGGCCCTGCACAGTCTGGCTCGCCGTCTGGTCCTGCTGAGTCTGGTTCGCCATCTGGCCCTGCCGAGTCTGGCGTTCCCACCGGCCCTGCACAGTCTGGCTCACCCTCTGGTCCTGCTGAATCTGGTGCCCCTACCGGCCCTGCTGAGTCTGGCGTTCCCACCGGTCCTGCACAGTCTGGCTCGCCGTCTGGTCCTGCTGAGTCTGGTTCGCCATCTGGTCCTGCGCAGTCTGGCTTACCCTCTGGTTCTGGTTCGCCATCTAGCCCGGCACAGTCTGGTTCGCCCTCTGGTCCTGCTGAGTCTGGCTCGCCATCTGGTCCTACACAGCCTGGTGTCCCGACCGGCCCTGCTGAGTCTGGCGTTCCCACCGGCCCTGCACAGTCTGGCTCACCCTCTGGTCCTGCTGAATCTGGTGCCCCTACCGGCCCTGCTGAGTCTGGCTCGCCATCTGGTCCTGCGCAGTCTGGCGTTCCCACCGGTCCTGCTGAGTCTGGCAAACCCACACCTACTGCTAGCTCTGCTCCTGCCGTCTCTGGCAATCCCCAGCCTTCCGAGCCATGTGAGACTTCTAAGGGTTCGGGACCCAGTCCCCAGCCTTCAGAGCCATGTGAGACTTCTGAGGGTCCGGAACCCCATGGCCATGGGCCTAAGCATGAGCGTGAGCCTACTGCCGCCTCACCTGCTGTTGCTGAAGGAACCCCTGTGTCTTTAGCGACGAAGGCGGATGTAGTCGAGAACAATTCTTCTGCTCAGTTATCTGGCGCACCATCAGCAACTATCGTGTCAGGACTTGGTGCATCTGATGTTCCTGGTACTGTCTCTACTGGCTCCCCAGTTGCTTCCGGTGTAAACTCAGTCGTCCAACCGTCTGGTAACCCGCAAGCGTCTACTTCTTCAGATGCCGTGGCACAAGCAAACAGTGGCATGCGGCAGAAACCCGCGAAACTTGCTCTCTTCGGCGCCATAGCAGCTGTCGTTGTGTTGGCCTAGATTATTTGAACTGTTAGCCAAAAGTTTAATTTATATCGATTAATGTAGTCTTTGATATTTCGTCTTTGATATTTTCTTTTGAAGATATTTCTATTGATATTCAAGTGTAAGACCTGAGAATACAGTTTGATGATGAAACTAAAACTAGCAGCAGATTTTTTCAACCCAAAATATTGTTCAAAATTCCAAAAGTAACCTAACGGTCAATTATTTTCAAAACCTGCTTCTTTTATAATCAGTTCCGCTGCTCGCTCAACCTGGGCCTTTACTCCGCGTATGACAATTGGGGCGCTGGTACCTTGAGATTTGTGGGGCATATAGATGGCTGTCCCGGTTTGCTTTCGAGTCGCGTTGACAAACACTCCAGCACGGCCAATAGCTTTGGAGTAGGAAGCTGCGCTCGAGAACCAAATTCTTGCCATTGTGTCAAAAGACTCAGCATCAAGCACCAACTTTCGAATCAGATTTGCAGCGCTTTCGCAATCACTTTGCTTCTTGCTAGATAAAGTCCAGGTGAGGGTTTTAGAGACTGCACCCACGTATGGGACAATTTTTTCATACTCTAAAATGACAGGCTGCTTTTCAAGGGTAGTTGGAGCCTCGAGCGACTGTTCTGCTGCAGCTGAAACTGTACCTTTCACATTCAGGACAATCCCGAATTCGTCTTTCAAAATACGCGCCAGAGATCCAGAGTTATAAACGTCGCCAATAACAGTGGCAGGGACCTGAAGGGAAAGCTCTCCAAGGCTGAGAAATTCTTCGAGGTAGGCTTTTGCTTCGATAATTTTGGCCTCAGAAGGTGCCCGAATAACCACATGCACAGCTTTGTCTCTTCCAGAATTGCTAGATGGTATCTCCATAGTGATATCAAATCTTTTTTCAATATCGCGCTTTGAGGAGCCTGCGACTCCTACTAATCGTCTGATTTGCGACACAGGTACGCTGACGAAGTCCTCAAATTTTATTGCATTTTCTCTCTCGTTCACAATTTCGAATATCCGGGCTTTAATATGCTCTGCAGCCTTAGAAGATCCGGTTACCAACAGCTCGGTACTCGCATTCGAGAGAGGAGGCACGTGCAATGCAGGCGGAATGGTGGAACCGGTAGTCTTTAGTGCGTCTTCAACAAGTGCATTTTTGACAGCATTATTGTTCCCAATTATATATCTGTGGTGAACCTTGTCCACATTAAATCGGAGATCAACTCTGTCAAGAGCCTCAGATACTGCGGTCTTGATCTTATGTTCGGCAAGGAGAGCTCCAGTAGCAGTTCCCTGAATCACAATGCAGACTTGACCAGGATATTTTTCACGATCAAGGCTCACCCGTGTATCTGTGGTTTCGCGCACATCGTTGAGCAAACCCCTGTTATGACTCAATAGTTTATTGAAAGTTTGTGAAGGAACCTCGATAATGGATTCGTGAGAATGGGACTTTTCATATTCCACAAGGTCAAGATATTCCTTGGTGGCCTTTTTTACACCGGAAGAAGGTCCTTGCAACACAATACTATTCGGTCTGAAGTTTCCAGAATTTTTCAGCGTCTGTCGCTCACTTGGAAACTGCACAAAAACATCGTACTTTTCTTTCATCCGACGAACAGATCTCCCGTTTGTCCCGATGAGCAGTGAATGAAACTGGTGAGGAATTTCCAAGGTTTCTGTAACTTCATCTTGGAGCCTTTTTGCTTGGGAACGAATAAGATCTTTCACCTTTGTTGCGTTTTCTTCAGTACCCTTCACAACAATGTCACCCGTATCCGCAATATCAATCTTAACGTCAAAATTGCTCCTTAGCTTAGATATGTTTGAACCGTTCCGACCAATGATGTTTTTGATATAAGCCGGGTCAACTTTAAACTCCACCTTATAGTTTGATCTCTGTAGATAATCTTTGGACTCGGTGACAACTTTCGGAAGCTCCTTGCAGAATTCTGCAACATTATCGTTCAATCCCACCACGACCAGTTTATCTGCTAGCCAAGATAAAGACATGGCTAGCTCACCATCACGACTCACTAACTCATCGAGGCGCTTTTTGAATGGCTCCAATGGTTGCCGAATAAAGGATTGATCCTGCTTCGAAAGTGCAATTTCTCGTTCGACTAGCTCGTTTTCTATCGCATAGATCGGGTCCAGTTTACGTGCAAAAGTCTGGAGCGATGTGGTGGTCTCTCCAGGGCTAGGGGCAAAATCATCGTTGCTACCGATGTAAAAGAGAAAAACACCGTCTTCATGAACGATCGGATAGATATGTTCGTCGTTCGAGCTTACAAGTGCCTTCTGTACCCGCGAATTGGTGATATCCGATGTCAAACCAGGCAAGCGTAGCACTGTATGAGGTGGGACAGCATTAACCACGTCTATCAACTGTCGCTTGGCCGATTGAGCAGAACTTGCATCCTCTGCCGTGATATAATATGTTAAATCCCGTGGTTTGCCAGTAGAGGCGGGCGAAATGACTTTAGCCCCCGAGCTTTTCTCTAGTGCTTTTAGCGCGCCGCGTTTTTCCAAAAACAAAGCTACTACCGAAGCGTGGTCCCGGTCACCTCCATGCGCGCGAGAAATATCCAATTGCAAAGTATGGAGTTTCTCCAAATATCTGTCAAGAGCCATGTTCGCATCGGCAACGTTGTCAGCAGGACCGTAAAGACAGTTACCGTCAATAACGACATGGTGGCTTTCGAAGAAGTGTCTTTCCGACAGCAGATTTCCCTCTAGCGTGGGACAGGTCACGGCAACGAAGGTCGAGCTGCAACTAGAAATATAGTCATCAATAAGCGTGCATGCACGCTCAACTTGTTCCAGTATCCCAGTGACCTTTAGTTGGTTACTGCGGGTACTGGAAATGCTCAGGTCAAGATTATCCTTCAGCTTTGCCACGAAAAGGTCCATGAACGCGCTCATCTTCTTATCCACCGGAGTGCGGATAGCTGTGATGGCTGAATGCGCAGGTCCCAAAGACTGCGTGATCATATCCGACGCTCTTTCGACAGCTTCCGAAGGTCCCGAAAGATCAATGTTTACGATCGACATTTCCCACTCGACACCAATGTGCTCCTTAACCGGCTGGCCCACTTCGATGCGCGCTTGCGTTTCCGCTGTGATGGTCTTCAAGTTGGACCCTTTCACCCCAATCACGGTTGATCTCGCTGTTTCGACACAAACGAGTCTCTTGGACACCTTTGGGGCTAGCTGCGATACCAGGCGTCGTCTAGCATTCTCCACGTCCACAGGAGAACCATTCAGAAGCACAGTGGTGGAGCCAGATGCTCCTTTTGATGTCTCAATTGACACCTTCGTAGACTTTTTTATCTCGTTCACGCATTTGGTCAAATCAGCAGCCACGGGATTCTCCAGGGAAAAAAACTTAGACACTCTCGCCAAGCGACTTGGTGCAGAGCTCTGAGAACTGGTGGGGGGCTCGCTCTTGAGCCAGCTTATGGGTGCTTGTGACTTGGGGCCGCTGTTGAGTTGAGGCAATTTCGACAAATCCGGCATGGCTCGAGCTGCCATGCTGACGCTCGCCGGGGGTGCGGGCTGGGGTTGCGCCGAAAGTTGTTCGGCCAGCGACGAGTTGTCGGGACTGTCAGTTGGGGAGGGCCCGGTTCCGTTCGTTGAGAAGCCCATTGAAAACACTAAAGCCAATAAATCAGGGTACTTTGAGGGGAGAAAATGTGTTGGACTGCAAAGTGTGCCCCGTTTTGTTCGAATGTCTAGGAGTTTGGCACCTGAAAACGAGCGCCAGCTGGCAGTGTCCTTGTTACGTAAGAGCGACGTCTGGTAATAACTGATTACCATACAGCCTGAATTCTTGGTGGAGTGGGTCGCAAAGCGCAAAGGTGCTCCCATGGCTGCCATGCCTCCCGGGTTTTGAACCCTCGTCAACCAACGCTGCAATAAAGTACTGGCCCAAGCCTCTGGCTATGGTCGAGTGAAACAGGCTCCATTATCTCAGCCACTTTGCATGAAGCTGCATAGGGAGCCTGCAGTCAGTGTAGGGAAAGAGGTGGTGCGAAGAGGCTTTGCTGCTTTGCTGTTCCTTCTGTGCCGGAGTGAGGATTTGGTGTTCTTTGCTTCAAAGGCCCAAAAGCCCTTTCTGCAGGGACAGAGGCAAAAATAAGATGACACCCGAGGGATTCGAACCCTCGCATCCGGAGATACTAGCACCTGAAGCTAGCGCCTTAGACCGCTCGGCCAGAGTGCCTATTCTTAACAAATTGATTTAGCGGTACATGTAGTGGTCAATGTTTTGTCACCTTGTTGCATTGCATGAATTTAGAATAGCCAATTCAGTGGCGAACTGCCACCCGTCAAGTAAAACATTGGTCCACGCAGTGGTAAATATGGAGGACATTGTGTTCTAGATAACTTGCAATTCGAAATTGCTCATTTATCAACCTGTGCAAGCTAACCTGATTTCAATGGCACCATGCAATCTCACTCTGAAACACCAGTAGTGTAGCTCATCGTATAGCGCTTTACTGCATGTGTTCGGTCTCGGGCGCCGGATCGGGATTCTTGTACTTATAATGACTCATTGAGCGCTACTGCACGGTCTCTAAGCGCGAAATGAGCGGCTCAGAAGAAGAGGTCCTCGACCGGGTAAAGTCTCAGTTTTATCCAGCAGAAGAGTTGACCCCGCACAGGTCGCAACATGAAACAGACCTCATGTTCCCGGATAACATTGTGGCGTTGGAGTTGAAGGATGCCGCCCACCCCCAGGGCTGGTCTCTACAAAAGAAGCTTGTCCACACTGTGAGCTTTGGGTTCACCACACTGGCGGCACAGTTTGCAGCAGCCATCCTGTCTCCTGCCAGTGAACCGTTAGCCCGTGAGTTTCATGTTGGTCGAGAGGTGGGCATTTTGGCCATGTCTGTATACGTTCTGGGAAATGGCGTTGGGCCTATGCTGTTTGCCCCGCTGAGTGAGGTCTACGGCCGCAAAATAGGCGTGCTGGTGCCGTTCTTCATTTCCGCGTGCTTTATGATGATCATCGCCAATGTCAACAGCATCGCAGCTGTTGTCGTGCTACGGTTCATTGCGGGCGTATTTGCAGCAGCACCGATTGTGAGCTCTGGAGGTGCTATGGCTGATATGTGGGCAATCCAGCACAGGGCCGCAGCGCTTGTCCTATATGGATGCTGCATTGTTGCGGGCAGTTCGTGTGCTCCTGTCTTTGGCCAGCTCCTGCTCGACGGATCAAAGAACTATGGTTGGAGATGGGCCTGCTGGCTTGCTGGTATTTTCGGTGCGCTTATTGCAGTGTTGAATTTCATTTTTCTTGACGAGACATACCTGCCTGTTTTGAATGCCAAGAAAGCGAAGCTGCTCCGAATGTCGACGGGAAACTGGGCACTTCACGCGAAGCACGAGGAGTGGAAGTTTGACCTGGAGGAGTTTTTCCTGGTTCACTGCGCTCGGCCCGTGATGCTGTTCTCGACGCCAATCGTGTTTCTAATGGCCTCCTACGCGAGTTTTGTGTACGGCATCATTTTCGCGTTGATCACGTCGGTTGGGCGGAATTTTGCCGACGTCAAGGGATTCAAAGGGGCCACCGCCTACTTGCCACTGCTGGGGAACTCCATCGGCTTTTGTGTGGGGGGCCTCGCGAACGTCGCCAACTCGCACTACTTCATGTCCAAACTCAAAGCTAATGGCGGGCATGCCACACCCGAGGATCGTCTTCCCGCAATGATGATGTTGTCTTGGTTGATGCCTGCTGGCTGCTTCATCTACGCCTGGACATTGTACGAGGACGTCCATTGGATCGCACCGTGCATTGGAATCGTGTGTGTCGGTGCGGGTATTGCTGTGATTTTCCAGGGATGCTTGGTGTACATCGTGGACTCGTACACCCGGTACGCCGCGAGTGCCATCGCAGCAAACACGCTGCTTCGCAGTTTGTATGGTGGCGTTTTCCCGCTATTCACTTCCCAGCTGTACGATCGGCTTGGCGTGCATTGGGGAAGCTCACTGTTTGGTTTTCTCGCCGTTCTAATGTTGCCAATCCCGTACGCTTTTTACGTGTATGGTGCACGCCTCCGGCAAGTCAATCCCTATGCGAAGCATTTGACTTAAAATATTTATTTATATATATTTAGCCGATATTTAACACTCTTCATAGCTGATGCTCAACATTTAGCACTGCTAGGGGCTAGACATACCGCCAAAGACAGCCAAAGCTGTAGTGGACGTCGCGTTGGTAGTGGTCGTTCGTCATTACGTGAGTTGATCACAGTGCACAAATCCTGACTTGGAACAGTGTTGGCGTCATCTACATGAGTGGTAAAAGAGGCGACAGCAACAACGACTCTTCTCTCGGTGAGCTATTTCGCGAGGTTACCGAGGCGGTCGGGGACCTTGATAGCAGCAGCATCTCCCGGCCCGTGACCAATGTTGGGCCTGAAAAAGTGGAGCACTCTTCGTTTCCCACTGAAATGAGCTGCTCTCAGGTGTTTGATCAACTCATAAAGTGCTATTCCATAGGTGGCCAGATCCGCCACTACTACCGCTATGGAGAAGTAAGTTTGTGTGCCGACAAGCGAAAAAAACTCAAGTTCTGCCTATCCACGAAGCTGCAGAGCGAGCCGGAGCGTCAGAAAAGCATTTCTACCTGGTACAAGAAGCAGCTGGCCGAGCAGAAGGCCCAGAGACAAAGCAGCGAGGAGGTGTGGACCGCTCGCGAGACTCCCTTGCGCAGGCCGTTTCGCGAGGACGCCGCCAGCTTAATTGGTAACAACAGTGCCGACAATTGAGTGATATGCGGGGTGCAACTGGGTGTTTGGCTAGTTCGATGCCGGCAGACGCCCCTCGGATGTGTGCCTTGGTTAGCCAACGAGCCAGTATCTCCCCAAATGCCGAGCCTCCAAACCTCGCACGCGCGACTGCGTCGTAGGAAACCTTGGATGCAGGGGCCCCGCCGATCGCTTTTCACTTTGTCTAGTTGGTTTTCTCGCAGCAGAACAACCAGCCATCGTGAGTCCGGGTTAGGGCAAGTACCAGGCGTATTTCACGGTGTCTAGGGACCGACCCGGCTACCATTCACATCGGTGTCCAAAACTTAAGCAAAGGGGGGTTCTAGAGACATATATGGTAGGCAAGCGGGGAAATGCTGCCATGTACAGGCTGGCCATACTTGGCGACGGTGGTGTTGGAAAAACCGCACTGACGCTTCAGCTTTGTCTGAACCAGTTCGTGGAGACCTACGACCCAACGATCGAGGACTCGTACCGCAAAAAGGTTGTGCTGGACGGAGAGCCCGCGACGCTTGAGATTCTCGATACCGCGGGCCAGGAAGAGTACACCGCACTCCGAGATCAGTGGATTCGGGACGGTGAGGGATTCCTTCTAGTGTATTCTATTACGAGCCGGTCGTCGTTCTCGCGCATCAAGGCCTATTACAACCAGATAGCGCGAGTGAAGGACGGCGACCCCTTTGGTGCCGTGCTTGTGGGGAATAAAAGCGACCGGTCGGGAGATCGACAGGTGGCTGTGCAGGAGGGCCAGCAATTGGCTAAGGAGCTACAAGTCCCGTTTTTCGAGACTTCGGCTAAACTGAACATTAATGGCGACGCAGCGTTCATGGCGTGCGCACGACGAACCCGCGATATTCGTGCGCAGGAGGATCAGTTGTTCAGGGAAGGTACTCGTGACCAGTACGATACCGCTGCCCCGGCTCCCGCGGACCCTGCTGCCGCACCGGCCCCGGCAGTAGCAGCGCGATCTAGTCCTGCGATCGCCGCGGTTCCTTCTCAGGAACAGGCAGCTCCTGGGGGAAAGGCCCGGTGGAAGCGAAAAAAAAAGTGCGTGGTTATGTGAATATTTATTTTATATAGTACCATTTTGCCACTGTTTGGTATCGCAGCCACTGTCTGGCGCCGTAGCCACTATGTGTCAACGGGACATGCCAATCTCCGGTTTAGCTACGAACCCTAGCTATTTGTAAGCCATATCGCTAGCAACGCGGGGCACAGATGGTCCGACGGCGACCGCCGATCTGATCTGATCTGGCGTGTTACCAAACTGCATGCGCTGATTGCTTGTAACAGCGTGTGCAGGAACTGACTGACGAAGACCTATGCTGAGTAAGAGACGGCGCTGACGCAGCTGTCAACCGTGGAACCACGTGACAGAGCTGAGGAGGGTTCTCGCTGACTGTGCAGTCTCGTGTGCCGTTGCGCGTCCCAAACAACGCGATGTCCAGAGTTCCGCTGCGCGCGGTCCCGGAAAATGTTGTTGCATCTCGTCGCGGGAAGGTCGAGGAGGTGCAGGCCATTGACGATGTGCAGTTCCGGGAATGGCGGCGTCAGTGGAAGCGGCTTATGGCGTGTTCGGTCATTTACTTTGATGGGATAGACCCGGCCAGCTTGAATACGATACGCGGCCATCTCACGCTGCTGGGCACGCGGTTCCATCCATTTTTCGAGCGCAGCGTCACACATGTAGTCACACGACGGTCGCCAGAGGGCAATTATGCACGCGGGGACGTGCTCTTCAAGGCCAAGCGCCTGGGCATGAAGGTGTGGACCGTCGACAAGCTGGTGCGGTTTCTGACATCTCTACTGGGGTACTCGCCCACGCGTGCGCTGGACCCGGCCCAGTCGGCGAAACTGTCGCAGCTACTGCGCCAAGAAAAACTCTCGGGTCCGTCTGACCGCGACCAAACTGCCCACCGTGACGACTACTATTACTTTAAGCATCCCTATGTCCTCGTGTGGGACCCCTCGCACTACAACCGGCCGATTTTGCACAGAGAGTGGACGGGGAGCTCAGCGGAGCTTCCGCAACTGCGGTCAAACACACCAGGCATGTGTCCCTTTATTCTCGATAACAGCTCGCTTAAGCGCCGCAAGTCATCCGAGGCGGCGAAAAAACGCCGCGTTGTCGATGACGAGTCCAAACGGACCGAGGGTACCTCAACGACCCCGCCCGCGACCGTGGCAGCACCAGTAGTACCCTCAGCGTCGGCAGAGAACCCTGCCACGACGACGGCCACTCAAGAGAGCTTTTTGGCGGACACCCCTAGGCTCCTTCAGCACGCGTGCGTTTCTAGGGCTCCCCCGCTCGCTACCAAATTGAACGAAGAGAACACTGTCAAGGATCCAAGTAAAGCTCGCTTCTTTGAACTCGTGGCAAGCGGTATGCAGCGCTACTCGGCCACGTCTGCTACACGCTCGGTGGCTACCCAATCAGGGGGTCCTGGAAACGGGCTTGACGCCCCTACCGCATTCGCATCCCGCGAAGTCGCTAGTCTGCAGCGCAAAGTGCTCCCCCCGCCTCCCGTCGTGGTACCTGCTCCGGTGCGCGCCAAAAGCAAGAAGCCGGGCTTCTGCGAGAACTGCTTGGAGCGTTTTGACCATTTTGACGATCATGTCACCACCAAAAAGCATCGCAAGTACGCGGCAAACACGCATAATTTTGAAGCCCTTGACAGCGTCATCCAGACTTTGCAGCGTCCGCTTGCCGAGGCCTCTTCAAACACGCGCTCTCATGACTACGACGCGGTCCCTTTGGCTAATTCTGGGTATACATCTGATGATACCATGTGCGTCTAATGTTAGTATCGGGGCCAGATGACCTATTTGCATCCTTATTATTTAAATGTGCCTAATACTGCCATCGTGCACTTGTGTAAGTCGCAGCCGGAAAGTTGAAGTTCAGGCGCCCGAAAGCTTGATTGTCACTTCAACATTATAAATTGTTACAAGCGTGATCTTTCGCGAAACTGCTAGACCTTGCCCTTGCCTGTATAAATACCACCTAAAACCATGATACGAGTTGATTGAAAGCAGGTACCGTAGGAACCTGACAGACAAAACGCAGGAGAGACCTGTTGAATGAAGCGTTGAATTATTGTTCAACATACTAGTGAACTGGAAGAAACGTTGTGCAATTCAAAAGAGAGACTTGCAAAAAAAAGTGGCCACCAAAAATGCCCTTATATATTCAGAGAACTAAAGATAATCCACCTAAAAACTCCTTTATAATCACCGAGAACTGCCTGAGGTTTCCTTATCTGGCTGGCCCCTTAACCAGATTCGA
This sequence comes from Wickerhamiella galacta, assembly GCA_030582755.1. Lineage (NCBI taxonomy): Eukaryota > Fungi > Ascomycota > Dipodascomycetes > Dipodascales > Trichomonascaceae > Wickerhamiella > Wickerhamiella galacta. The sequence goes on along the minus strand of JAJMGW010000015.1, from coordinate 137,928 downwards.
TTACTTAACCTCCGCGCTCAAACTTAGTCTCTGGCGGCGGCAGCGGCGACGTAATTGCTCGCCATGGAATATGAAAACTGGAAGGCGGGGGTCTTTGCACTAATTTCGCAGGACACAAGGCTCCCCCCGTGGCTAGATGACCTCTTGCCATGTCCCGGCAATTTCAATTACCTTGATCCCTCCACAGAGTTCTTCTCCTACTGCTTTACCACACTTGTTGATGCCGTTGCATCTGCCGTTCTCCTATTGCCGCTCCTGCGTGGAACGCTCCGTTATCGCAGTTACGAACGTGGGCCGACAAGCGCCGCTGGCGGATTGGCACTTCTGGCCGCGCTGATTCTGCCCCTTCTCCGCCTCACTACTTACTTTTTGGCAACTTCGGCACCGAGTCCGTCAGAGTGGCTCATTTTAGCTGTGCAAGCGTGCGCGGCACTGCTGCAGTATGTTGAAGAGGGCCGAGTCCCTGTATTTACAGCCGAGCTTCTTCTATTCTGGACTACCACCGTAGCGGTCTCACTGTCATATGCTGTAGACGCGGTGGTGCGAAGCACATCGACAATTGGTACAGATATTCTGGCAGCAGGTATCTCACTTCTGGGACTAGTGTCTTGCGTCACCTACAGCGGGCAGAAGGATGTGCTCGGCTACGATGGCGTCACATTCTTCGGTAGGATATCGGTGAATTACATGTCGCCTTTGCTTGTCAAAGGTAGCAAGAGCAAGATCAGCCGTGAGGACTTCCCTGCGCCCCCTTTGGGATTGAATGCCGTCAATGCATACGACCAGCTCGCCGCAAAGTTAGAACTGTATTCCACGTCTTCTAAATACCGCCTTCTTCTTTCTCTACTCTCGGTCATGAGGACAAAAGTGTTTGGACTTTTGGTTCTGGACCTGAGCTCGGATATGTGTACTTACGCACGCCCTTTGGCCCTAGCTTACTTTTTGAAGTCACTCACTCTGTTTCAGCTAGGCCAAGTACCCATTTTTAACAGCGTTTACTTTGGTATTCTCACAGGTTGTCTTCCACTCATCAGCGCTGCTCTCTCAAATCTGATCATCTTATTGGACAGTTTCATTTTCTCGTCCAGTCGCACAGCGCTTATGGGCCTGATTTACAGAAAGGCTTTGCGGCTCGGGCCAGAGTCCCGTGAAGAGTATGACAGCGCTAAAATTATGAGTTTGATCAACGTTGATACTGATATGATTGATGACGTGGTGACTCAACTTCCTACTCTGATCAGCGCGCCTGTGGCCCTGGTTGTGGCTACCTGGCAATTGTATCTCTTCATTGGGAAAACAATGTTTGCAGCAGTTCCTCTTTACCTCATTTTCCTGCCATACTCGACGTTTGTTTCTCGCTTCTTGTATGCAATGCTCCCGGAAACCATGAAAATACGTGACGATAGGGTCAAAACAACCTCGGATGCTTTCCGCAACATAAAATCTCTAAAGCTCTATGCTTGGGAAGTTCCATTTTATGAGCGTATTGCCGCCATACGTGTGGACAGGGAGCTTAAATTGCAGCGCAAGTTTAGGGCTCTGATGTCTGTGCTCCAAACATTATGGACAACTATGGGTGACTTTGTAGCAGCTGCCATCTTCATCACTTTCCTTTATTTCAAGCAGGGAACTTTGACTCCAGAAATTGTTTTCCCATGTCTTGGGCTTCTCGCATATGTTACAATGCCTTTTATGAGTCTCCCTATGGCGATAACGTCGCTCGGAAAAGCATTTGTTTCTCAGACGAGAATCAACGATTTTTTGCTACAGCCCGAGCAGGACTCAAATAACTACTATCGACTTCCCGCTTCAAGTGGTTTCAGCGAGGAGTCAGTTGTTTGTGAGAACATGACGGCTTCTTGGAGCGATGATTCTGACGACAAGGACGTTGCTCTGAAAGACATCAACTTCAGTGCTACAAACGGCGATCTTTTATGTGTAACAGGCCGCGTTGGGTCAGGGAAAACTGCGTTCTTGAAAACTATTTGCGATGAAATGAAAATTTTGTCCGGTTCCGTCATTGTGAAAGGTAGCATTGCGTACTGTCCACAGGACCCGTGGCTTCAAAATAAGACATTGAAGGACAATATTTTGTTCGGCAAAAAATTTGATGAAGCCTTTTACCAGCGCACTTTGGAAGCTTGCGCTTTGACGAAAGATATCGAGCAACTTCCGAAAGGCGATGAGACCGACGTTGGAGAAAGAGGTATTTCGCTATCAGGAGGGCAGAAGGCACGTGTTGCTTTGGCTCGGGCTGTGTATAGTCGGTCTGATATCTATCTCTTGGATGACGTGCTCTCTGCCGTCGACGAGCATGTGGCCGCGCACTTGATAGACCAGTTGTTAGGAAAAGATGGGCTACTCTCTGCAAAAACGATTATTCTAGCCACCAACAGTGTCAAGGTCCTATCTCATGCTTCAACAATTTTAGCGCTACAGGATAAACGAGTAGTGGAGAAGCTCTCGTTCGTTGAGGCCCTAGAAAAAAAAGACAACTCGATAATTTACCGCCTTGTCAAGGAATTTGGATCTGGTGAGGACCTTGAGAATGTGATTGTTGATAGTCGAAAAGACCATGTATCGGGAACGACTACACCAAGTTTTTCGCGCAGAGCATCGATAGATCATTCAAAGCCCTCTCTTCTCAAGGGCCACGAAGAGGAAGAAGAGGACAAGGGAGCCGTGCCTATGTCAATGTTCAAAAGGTACTTTGATGCCGCTGGTAAGGGAGTCTTGGTTGGCTGTACTGTGGTGATGGTAGCCTCCGTTGTCGTGACCAATTTGATCTCCGTATGGCTCGGGGTTCTTTCCAATCAAAACCTCGAAACGTTAGCACAAGGCAAATTCTATGTCGTTGTCTACATTGCGTTGGCAGTGTCATCGGCGCTATCCATATTTGCGAGCATCTTCTGGTTCGTTGGCACTGTGTCGATCAATGTCTCCCGTGTCCTACACAATGAGATGCTTTTCAACGTGATGCGAGCACCTATGCAATTCTTTGACGTAACACCTCTGGGCAGAATCATAAACAGATTCACAGGAGATATTGAAAAGCTTGACGGCACCCTGCCTTCGATGCTGTACTACTTTGTGCGATCTATCATGAATACCATTATGTGTGCGTTAACAACCCTCATTGTTGCTCCGTTTGTTATTGTTGTGATTATACCGCTTGCGTTTTTGGCGAATTATTACCGCAGCATTTATGTACCGGCGTCTCGGCAGATCTCCAGGATGGCCTCTGCAGCAAACAGCCCAATTCTGGCTCACATTGAAGAGAGTGTCAAGGGGTCTGCCGTGGTAAGGGCGTTCGATCGCTCCCACCAGTTTATCGAAATCTATGAACACCGGGCAAACCACTGGATTGAACTTAACTTTTTGAAGCAGAGCGTTCGGAGCTGGCTTTCTTGGCGTATCCAGGTTATGACAAGTTTGCTAGATATGACCTCAATCTTGGTGCTGATAGTTTTGATCTACAAAAATATGCTGAGTGTGGGATTTGTCGGTGTGGCGATGTACAACTCGTCAAGGGCTGGACTAATGGTCAAACAGGTTATTTTTGTGTGGGCAGACCTTGAAGTGAGTGGTGTCGCGCTGGACCGTATCCTAGAGTACGTTGACATCGAACAAGAAGCACCAGCTCACGTCCCTGGCGAGCCGGCAAGAGATTCCTGGCCTGAAAACGGTACCGTCAAGTTTTCTGATTTCAGCACGAGATATGGAAATGACTCTGCGGATGTCCTTAAGAATCTCAACTTTTCAATAGGCAACACGGAAAAAATTGGGATTGTGGGCCGTACGGGTTCCGGGAAGAGCACGCTCACATTGGCGCTATTCAGGATTATCGAAGCTTCAAATGGCCATATAGACATCGACCAGGTGAACACGTCAAAACTTGGACTCACTGACTTGCGCTCGAAGCTATCTATCATACCTCAGGATGCACAAATATTTGGAGGCACATTGCGTGAAAATATTGATCCCTTCACGAGGTACGACGATACGCGGCTATGGCAAGTTCTGGATATGTGTCACCTGAAAGACCATTTCATCAATTTAGGCACTGGCCTCGACACCATGTTAACAGAGGGTGGTGGGAATCTGAGCCGTGGACAAGCGCAGCTCATCTGCCTGGGTCGTGCACTCCTAAGTGATACTAAGATTTTAGTTCTTGATGAAGCAACCGCGTCTGTTGATGTTGAAACCGATAAAGTTGTTCAGGATACGATCAGAACTGAGTTCAAGGATCGTACTATCATCACTATAGCCCACAGGCTTAACACCATCATGGACTCTGACAAAATCCTTGTCCTTGATCAAGGTGTTGTAGTGGAATATGACGCCCCAGAAAGCCTTCTGAAGGCAAAGGGTGCGTTCTATAACCTGAAAAATGCCGGTGAACTAGCCACTCAATCGTAGCTCTTATAGAGTATAAAGCTATTAAATCAACAGGGAATTAGAAACATGTTAGAAGATAGTTCCTTTTGCATTCCCAAGCTTTAACGTCGATTGTAAGACAAATCTCGAAGGCACTTAGCCTTACTCATCGACAGCGCGGGAATTTCAGCGGCTCGAGTAGATGTTGAAATGGCTGGCGCCCCAGATACGGCGCTGCCCTCTTCATAGTAATGTGATGAGGGCGTATAAAACTAATAGTCTAAGAGGCAATGGCTTTGCAAAACCTAAAAGATCGAAGCAAATGTCTCGCAGGGTGGTGCTCCCGAAATTTTCCAGTGTGGCTAATCTCGCTTCGGTGCTTCAAGTCCCGTTTGTGGAGATTCAGGATAAGATGAGAGAGCTGGGGTTTGCTGATGCGCACTCTGATCATATTATCGATGACGAGTCCGCTAAATTGATTGCAGACGAGTTTGGGATTATAGGTGAAATAAACGCAAACCACGGGAAGGACATTTTTCCAAAGCCGCTGCCTGCAGACATGAGCATTGTCCCCACAAGGCCACCTGTTGTAGCGCTGATGGGACACGTGGATCATGGAAAGACCACGCTACTGGACTACTTTCGATCATCCAAAATCGCTGCCGGGGAAAAGGGAGGAATTACCCAGCACATTGGTGCATTCAGCACAAAGTTGCGCACAAACTCCCAGGAAGTTTGCTTTCTAGACACGCCGGGCCATGAGGCGTTTTTAAAATTACGTGCCAGAGGTGCGCATCTTACTGATATCATTCTATTGGTAGTGGCCGCAGACGACTCGGTGATGCCGCAGACAAGGGAGGCCATAAAACATGCCAAAGAGGCAAATGTGCCGCTACTAGTTGCACTGACGAAGACTGACCTGCCTCAAAGCAACCCGCAGAAGTCTATAGCCGATTTAGCTGGCGCCGGCGTGGACGTCGAAGATTATGGCGGCGACACGCAATGTATCCCAGTTTCGGCTGTCAAGAAACAAGGTGTGGATGACCTGGAAGCTGCACTTATGGCGCTGATTGAGGTTCTGGATGTGCGTTCTCCAAGAGACGCCACAGTGGAGGGGGTTGTTGTAGAGTCCCAGCCGGTTAAAGGCCTCGGGAACGCTGCTACAGTTATAGTCAGAAAAGGAACTCTTAAACCTAAGCAGACCCTTGTAGCTGGAACAACATGGGTAAAAGTTCGGAGTTTGCTTGATGAGGACGGCAAAGCCTTGAAGCAAGTGAGTCCCGGTTTTCCGGCTCAAGTCGTAGGTTGGAAAGACCTCCCTGAACCCGGAGACTTGGTTCTTGAAGCTGCGGACGAGGGCGATGCGAAACTCGTGACAGAGAATAGAACGCGACTCCGCGAAGAGGCAGCTGAAGCCAAGCAAGTGGAACAAATGAACGAAAACCGCAAGAAAGAGCGCCTTTGGACAAAGAAACATGAGGCTCTTGAAGAGCGCCGAAAGTTGGGTCTCAATGTAGCCGATGATACTGAGTCGGACCAGAAGGGCCCTGCTGTCCTAGAGTTTGTTGTGAAGGCTGATGTTGGAGGGTCAGCTGAAGCCCTTAATGACTGCATCGATGAATTAGGCAATGAGGAGGTGAAAGCGCGTGTGTTGTTTAGTGGTGTTGGCCCTGTCACAGAGAACGACATTTTCAGAGCTCAGACTGCCGGTGCCTCCATCATTGCCTTTGGTACGTCGGTACCTCGTCCAATTGAACGACTTGCGGAAAAGCAAAAGGTGTCAATCCATAGATTTGACATCATCTATAAAGCATTGGAGATGATAAGTTCCGCCTTGTCTGCCTCTCTGGTACCAGAGATAAAACGAACCGTGGTTGGCGTTGCGGAGATACGAGAAGTCTTTTCTATCCGGATCAAGAAGTCGACAAAGCATGTAGCTGGCATTAAGGTGTTGAAGGGAAATTTCACTCTCAAGTCTAAGGTGAGAGTGATGAGAGACGGCTCCTCTGTATACGAAGGTAAACTCGCGTCTATCCAGCACGGTCGTGACACTGTGGAAAAAGCCCACAAGAACTCCGAGTACGGCGTTTCGCTCGACGGCTGGTCAGATTTCCAGCGCGGAGACATATTGGAGGCTTTCGAGGAGGAAGAGATCGCGCGCTTTATTTAATTTCACAATTACAATCACTGGTCATGAGCAATATTTTTAAAAATGTACATAGTAACACCCGCTCTGAGAACTAGCTACTCAACGGCCTCCCACTGAACGCCGACCCATTCTTCAGTGTAGCCCACCCCAAGTTTATTTAGCTCAGGAAGGGTGTCATCTTTGGAGGTAGCTATTACTATAGTTCCCCACTCCATGCCATCCAGCAGCATATCATCGGTTTCTAGTTCGGAAATAAGGTGCGGCATAAGTTGCAACTCAAACTCCCGCGATGTGCCGTTTGCAGTTTTAGGGATCTTCGACGGGTCCAAAAGAATTGGATAAATATCATCGTGACAGTACGGGACAGGCCGGAGTGGTCTCTCGTACCTTAAAATCTGTTCAGGATTGTGTTCAATGAGAGTGATAAAGTTGGAAAAAACGGTATCGGCTGCAGACGACGCCAACTCTGTAATATCGTTGTCGGACCCCTTGGTCTGTTCTGGTTCAGCGTCCCCATCTTCGTGGAGATGTTCCTCTAGCTGCTCCACGGTAATATTAGATAGGGGTGCCTCAGGCGATAGCGTTTCCTCCTCGACGTCTATTTCCCGACAGGGGAAATATCCTTCAGCATTCACGTCTTCAGATGAAACAGTTGTATTGTCAGGGGGAGTATTGCGCGAGCATGAAATTTCCTTGTTCGATACAGCTTGGGGGTCGGTTTTAGTCTGGGAAGACGCCAGTAGCTGTCCACTGCTGGGATTGGAAAAAGGGTTGACAGACTCGGCACCTTTACTCCCAAACAAAAGATCGCCCAAGTCACCTCTAGTGGGGGTAGGCTCATCGGGTCCTGCAGCCTCTTCCTCTTCTTTCTTGATGCGCTGCTCGACTTCTGCTGTCTTATGCACACCTCTTATCACGCACACAGAATCAGGATTGCGTCGGCATGCTGCTCGTGGACAGATGAACACAAACAGTGACCGGTCATAATATTTTCCATCCAGTGGGGCACTTATTTGCGTCAATAAGCTCTTAGGTTCGTTGCATGATTTGCAATACAAAATATCTTTGCTTGGTGGACTATTAGCAAACCATGCCGGAACACCACCGATATGGTTGCCGAAAGGACTGAGGTCCTTCTTGCTCAGAGATCTACCTGCATATCCCAAAAATACGTTGCTTTGGCCTAGTGTTTCGTCGTCCGAATCCTCCATTTGCTGCAAATGTCAAATGTTAACTATTGCGTAAGCTGGAATTGGTGCTTTGACTATTCCAATGCTCTAAGATATAAGCTTAAAGAGTAGATGAGAGACTATAGCAATCTAAGACAACATTCGGTATGTTTTATCAAAAAAAAAAAAAAAAATCATAATCCGTCGAAAATCCGCTCTTCGACTTCTTCAAATTCATTGGCTTCCTGAAGCTCGGTGAAGTCTAGCTTGATGTCCGCACCTCTGACAACTGCAGGCAGTGTTTTACCTTTCGATATGCCGCTGTATTTCCAAAGACGTTTCGCCTTTTCATCCAGTGATATCTCTACCGGAGTGAACTCGATATCCCATGATTTGAGAATAGCGGAAGCTTTGTTGAACCCAGTAATCGCTCCTCTGCCACCGCTGGCCATGGAGATGTACAGAAAGACCTCATCAGAGATATCCTTACTTTTTGGTGTACTAGCACTTACCTTCTCTGGTGCTGAACTCGCCGCGGCAGCTGCGGGAATAGACTCAACTGCCTCAGTAGCTGGGACTTTCTGAGATACAGGGGTTTCTGGTGTACGGAGCCCTGCAGTTTCCTCAGAGGCCCTTTTTGATTCGTGCTGCTCATCTTGCGTGGTCTTCGTGGCACTTTCTCCTCTTTTAGAGGAAGGATCGTCAATTGTGGTCGATACCTCATCTTTTTCCTTTCTGGGCTTCGGTTCGGGTATCGGCGACCGTTCTTTCTCGCCGTCTTCACTGTTTTTAGCGAACCCTCCCTTCTGGGTTGTGCTTGTCTCCACCCCGGTGCTGTCTGCTTCTTCGTGCGCCGTGTCTTGTGAATGCGAGTTGGACTTCGTTTCACCAATATTCTTGGTCTTCGCTTTTGTATCACGCTCAGCTTCTTGGGATATTTCAACAACTTCAGTCTTTACTTTCATACCGGCGTTTTCGGCAAAGGTATCTGATCTCTTCTTACAGGCCGTGCTCACTTGCTCGGTGGCAGAGTCAGAGGTTGGCTGCAACTTTTGGTCTGGCGCCGGTTGGCCAGGTTTAAGGTCCTCGGCATTCTCGCTCAGTTCTGGATTCACGCTACTCTCTGCTGCCACGCGGTCCGTATTTGTGACTTGCTTGGAAGGCTCCGTGCTGATATTCTGGGCAGGCGTATCGGTGACTTCTTTTGGTGTGCTGGCGCTGGGCAGCCCGGATGCACAAGTATCGACCAAATTTGACTCAGTCTTGGGCGGTTTTGACCCGCCAGCGTCTTTGCCTAGTGAACTCTCAGTTTCTACTGCCTCATCCTCAGCATTATCGAGTCCTGGGGCCGTTATTTTAGAGCCGGAGACGCTACTGGACTGAACCGCGCTGGGCTTGTCTGGCCTGGACTCATGTTCCTTTTCGGTTTTCAGAGGATCTATGTTGGTAGCTGAGAACGAGCTTTCAAGTTCTCTGCCATTCTTAGGCTCCGACTTCACTTTTCTGGCTTTTTCATCCTTGCCCTCGTCCTGAGGAGACGACAGACTTGGTTCGTGTTTCAGACGAATATTTTCCTCTGCGACGGCTTTTGCTGGTACGGAAAAGTCAGTTGTCTCAGATTCGCTTCCTTTACGGCCCCTACCCGCGGGCTCGTCATTGTTTTTGGCTGCTCCTGATTCGCTAGTGCGAGCGATCTCTGGTGCGTCCTCATCGTGCGGGCCGCCAGTGCCTACAAGATCACCTGCTATTTCTTTGGTAGGAGCGGCAGTTTTCAGCTTTGCTTCATCTTTAGTTAGTGACGCCGGTTTCGCGTTGAGGAGGCTTATTCGGCTTTCTGCGGCCTGAGATGTACCAGCAAGTTCAACATGCTCTTTGATCTGCATGTTTTTCGCAGCTGGCTCGGATAGAACTTTTATTGACGCAGTTTCATCAGCAATTTCAGGGCAGTCGTTCGCTTTAGTCTCGACTTTGGTGTGGCCAGCTGGGCGGACCTGCCCCTCTCTCTTCAAACTTGCCTTCTCTGGAGAACTAATTGGCAGCTCCGTGGCTTTGCGAAGACCAGCCTCACCATCGTTTTTGCTGCTCTTACGGTCCGCTTCGCCAGCTGCTTTATGGTCATCCGATGCCGTAGTTTCAACGGCCATGAGCCCTCTGCTTTTGCTTTTTGTCTCGGACGTGCAATCTTCAGTATCCGTTGTCGACTCAACACCCACCGTGGGTGCATTGGCAGTTTTCAGAAGTTTCAGGCCGTCACCTGCTCTTTCAGCTGTAGATTTGTTGCTGGGCCTGCCGCTCATATTATTCTTGGTCTGCTCGTCATCGACCTCGGGTCTGTAGCGAGATTTGAAGCTTAGCATACTATCAATTTCCGAGGATGTAGATGCAATTTCGGCTAGAAAAGCATCTATATCATTTTCAAGGCTGTCACTGGCCCGGTGGCCGGGCTCAGTCGCGTCGTTGTTAGAATCCTTGGGTCCGTCCAATTCCTTGCTCAGCGCTGGAGGATTGCAACTGAAAGACTTTTCGTCTGTAGTCTTTGATTTAGGGACCTTTTGTTTGGGACTGGAATTGCTCCCAGCCTGACCGCCTGATTCTAGTTTCGGCTCCGGACCCGATTTTGAGAGGACGCTTTGCATTTCTTGGGCCTGGATAGGCCTTTCCACTTTCGACCGCTCGCATTTGTTGTTATCCGGGGTATTATTCACTGTCACCGTCTCAATTGGATTCTTGCGCCCGGACGCTTGCTGCAACTTGGTAGCTGCGCTGTCGGCAGTGGTGTTCGAGTCAGTGGCGTGCCTTTCGGATAATGTGGTGGGAATACCGGCAGAAGCCGCTTTTTCCAGTATGTCCGGCGTATCTTCGATTTCGTCGCCGCTTCCATCACCAAGGACTTCTGAATAGAGCTCTTCGAGCTTAGACAAGTCCAGATCAGCCTTGCCCACCTTTCTCGCAGACTCTGCTTTTTGACTCATTGGCAAAAACTGGAAATCGAGTTGCTGTGGGCTAGTGGGGTATTGGGGGGTTGCAGATCTAGCGCTCAAAGACAGCCGTTTCAAGGCTCGTCTGACGTGATATGTCGGGTAGTGCAGGAGAGTGCGTTCCACGGCAGTGGGATAAGCCACTGACACCCGGGTTGATGTGAGGATAGTCTGAACTAGAAATAGGAAGATTACCCGACACTTGCTTTTGCGGCTTCACAAAAATTCTGCGCTAACTGAGCTACCTGGGATTGGGCTATGTGTGGCTGCTGCAGACTTGGTTGCTGCAGACTTTGATTTGGTGTATTATTTGATTTAGTTCATTATTGTTTCCAAAACAATTTGTGTTGCTTTCTTTAGTTTCTTTCGTTCCTTTACCAACCGGAATTGGTAAAATATCCCCTTGGGGTGACTTGGATCTTGGAACGAAAGCATGGCCAGAATGTTTTATCTCAGGTATTCGAGATCGGGAGTCTCTCAAAAGTCTCAGATAGGGGTGTAGTACCTGTTCTCATTATCGTCAAACAAGTCTTTGCGCAAGTGGGGCCAGCTCTCCAGTGGGTTACTGGGCCGCCCATTGACGTCCTCAGCTACACGGTCGATCAGGGCCGTTGCCAGTACAGCCAGTCCGAGACTGTCCCTGCCGCGAGGAAGCAGCACGTCGGCGTATTTTTTGCTGTCGTCGATGTATTTGATGTACTCGGGTCGGCAAAACCGCAGGTACTCGTCCAGGATGTCTTCAAGGCGCGTTTCTCCGGAGGTGTCTCGCAGAATCCACTGGGAGAGCCGGGCATCGGCATCACAGTCTACGAAAACTTTGATAGAAGCCTTATCTCGCAGGCCAATCTCGTAGAGAGCATAGTTCCCATGAACGAGAACCACGAGATGGCCCGTGTCAGGACGCTTCTCTATATCATCGATATCTGCCAACAGGCTATCAAAATCGACATTTGGTGTGTACTTTTCTTGCTGGTACTTTGCCATGTCTTGGAGCTCGATAGTCACATTGAGTGGGCCCTTGCGGTCATCGAGCGCCTGTTTCAGGCCATTGCAAACGGTGCGCTTGCCTGATGCGTGCCCTCCTGCAACTAAGACTATCCACGCCATGGCCGGATCCACCCCGAGGACTTTCAAAAAAAAGTTCGAGGTCTGCTTACGGTTGACTTGATGCTGGACGATGTGGACGAGGAGCAGCTCCAGACAAGTGACAAGGTCAAGGCAGTGCGCCGGTTTGAGGACATGAGCCTTAAGGATGATTTGCTCAGGGGCATCTACAACTATGGCTTCGAAGTGCCCTCGGCTATCCAGAGCCGAGCGATCATGCAGGTGATCACGGGCCGAGACACAATTGCGCAGGCCCAGTCTGGAACGGGAAAAACGGCGACTTTTAGTATCGGTATGTTGCAAAGTATAGACAACAAATCTAAGGAGGCACAGGCAATCATTCTGAGTCCTACGCGTGAGTTGGCGGTCCAGATCCAGCAGGTTGTCAACGCTCTTGGCGACTTCCTCAAAGTGCACTGCTACGCCTGCATTGGCGGGACCAGCGTGGGCGAGGATGCCAAGAAACTCCAGGGCCTCGGCCAGCAGGTTGTTTCAGGGACTCCGGGGCGGGTGCGGGACATGATCAAAAGACACTACCTGTCTACCAGACACATCAAGATGCTCGTGCTGGACGAGGCCGACTCGCTGCTAGAACAAGGGTTCCAAAAGGATATCACGGAAATATATCGCCTTTTGCCAAGTTCCACGCAGGTCGTGGTTGTATCAGCCACACTTCCGGGCGATGTGATGGGCATGGTGCGCAAGTTCATGACAGACCCAGTGAAAATCCTCGTGCGTCGAGACGAGCTTAGTCTCAAAGCACTCAGACAGTTTTATATCGACGTTGAGGAGGAAGAATGGAAGTTCGATACCCTGTGTGATCTCTATGATACCCTTACTGTCACACAATCGGTGATATTCTGCAACACGCGCAAAAAAGTCGACTGGCTAGCAGCCAAGTTGAAGCAGGCAAACTTCACGGTATCTTGTATGCACGGCGATATGCCGCAGAAGGACCGTAACTCGGTGATGAACGAGTTCCGGCAGGGTATCTCTCGCGTGCTGATTTCTACAGACGTGTGGGCCCGTGGTATCGACGTCCAGCAGGTTTCCATGGTGGTTAACTACGATTTGCCGCTCAATAAAGAAAACTATATTCATCGGATCGGGAGATCCGGGCGTTTTGGCCGCAAGGGCGTTGCCATCAACTTTGTCACCAACGAGGACAAGAACGAGCTGTTGCAGATCGAAAAGTACTATAGCATTCGCATAAAGGAGATGCCCGCGGACATCAGTAAATACATGCACTGACCAAGTCAGGAACTGAATTTGCTGGGTCGCTTGCGGCATTATTTATTTGCAGTTTTGAGTTAGAACTACGCGCAGGCGGAATCTATTTACCCACAGATTTTATGGTGAAACGCATCTGGTTAGCCGATCAGTTTAAAAGGAATCCTCACAAGGTTCAGAACAGGTCTGTGAAAGGTTTTTCATCTTGTCAGGCAAAGCACATACCTATCCGACAATTCGCGGTCGTCAAGCTCACGTAAAGTGAAAACTTTCAAGTGAAACGTGAGTCACATGTTGTTCTCAGGATTACGCAGCCCGAGCAGGACTCGTAGCAGTGAAAGCGTGCTGGATTGGTCACAAGCAGAAAAGACTACGGGCCTATTTGGCATATGCTAAGAGACTTACCGCTAGTAAGGTAACTAAAATTCGTTATTACATGCGCCTGAACAAAAGAGCTTCCAAGCCTGTGCCATTTTGGGTGTACAATATAGAGCTACACAACATGTAACAGTGTCATGACGCCTTTCTAGCAAATAACACGGGCAATCTCACAATCTCCCCCACATGGTGATGCGTCATCTGGGCGTTGTTGGACTTGCTGGCGTTGTGACTTGCGGGCCAATGCGAAATACGGCCGGTGCCGTCGAAAAAGCGCTATGAAATTGATGCAACCCCGACAATGGCCAGATCAAGGTCGGATTAGCGATGTGAAAACCTCTCAGGGCTGCGAATAGACCTAAGCGCATGTGGAACGCCAGCCCTCGCATAAGCATGGAGCATTTTCTTCAGACCTCCATTGCGAAATCTGAGCTTGGCAGCAACGCTCGCCTTGCGATCAAGCCACAGTCCACATGTGTGGAGCTAAATAGAGTACCTGTGCTAATTGCGAATGATTACTTGGGTCGCGTTCCTGCTCTGGGCGGCCCGGAGAGCAACCGACCTTGAGAACCTCCTGCACGATACTGCAGATCGAAGATGAAGAATCACGGAAAGTCACCTGATGTGACGAATTGAAGGTGAAATTTGGTGAAGAAAAGTGGCCCAAAATGCAGCTTGACTGATTGCGATCGACCTGTTGCGGATTCGTTCTCAGGATGGACATTCAGGAGTCGCATTCTTCTGCAGACAATCCCCGGGAAACGGTGTACGCATACGACCCGGAGACTGTGACCGTTTTACAGCCAATCAAATGGGCATTCAGCCACCCACTAACTAAAACCAAGAACTACCTTGTGTCTCTGTTCCCTTTTGCCCAGTGGATCTACCGCTATAACCTCACGTGGCTTGTTGGCGACCTGATCGCTGGTATTACTGTGGGAATCGTGGTGGTGCCTCAAAGTATGTCTTATGCCCAGATAGCTGGTCTTCCTGTGCAGTATGGACTGTATGCCTCATTCATTGGCGTCAGTTTGTACTGTTTTTTTGCTACTTCGAAGGATGTAACGATAGGACCTGTGGCTGTCATGTCGGCAGAGGTATACTCGATTGTTCACCGGGTTCTCGAGCGCATGCCCCACCTAACAGAGAAGGATGCACCTATTATCGCTACCACACTCGCTCTGTTGTGTGGTGGCATTACTGCGGGTATCGGCTTCTTGCGATTGGGCTTCATTCTTGAGTACATTGCCATGCCCTGCGTTTTGGGGTTCATGACTGGCTCTGCGTTTACGATCCTTGTGGGCCAGGTACCCAATCTGCTCGGTCTCAGCAAACTATTCAATACTCATGGTGCGTCATACTTGATTGTGATCAATTCACTGAAGAATTTAAAGCACTGCACACTCGACGCTGCGTTTGGCCTTGTCTGCCTGTTCATTTTGTTCGCGTTGAAGTACAGCTTCGAGTATCTGAGCAGAAGAGACCCCAGACGTAAGCGCATTTACTTCTTCCTCAACACTTTGCGTACCGCTATTGTCATTATCGTCTCGACTGTAATCTCTTGGGCCGTGTGCCGACACCATGTTAAGTCAAAGAAGTTCCCTATCAAGATCTTGAAGACAGTCCCTAGTGGCCTCAAGGAGGTAGGTGCTCCTCCTGTCAACGTGGATATCGTTCGCCAGCTGGGTCCTGAACTGCCAATTGCCACTGTCATCTTGCTACTGGAGCACATCGCCATCGCAAAGTCGTTTGGACGGATAAACAACTACCGAATCGACCCCAATCAGGAGCTTATTGCGATCGGCGCAACCAACCTTATCGGGTACTTTTTCAAGGCTTATCCTGCCACGGGCTCTTTCTCGCGTTCGGCTATCAAGGCAAAGGCGGGTGTCCGGACCCCTCTGGCTGGTATCTTCACGGCCGGTTGTGTGCTCATTGCCATATTCTGCTTGACAAAAGCGTTTTTCTGGATCTCCCAGGCAGCGCTGGCCGCAATCATCATCCACGCCGTGTGTGACCTTATCTCCAGCTGGCAGTCGACCTGGAGCTTCTGGCGTATTTCACCTGTTGAGTGTGTGATTTACCTTGTGGACATTTTCCTGTGTGTGTTTGTCACCATTGAGTCGGGTATCTATTTCTCAGTTGCCTCCTCGTTGGTGCTGCTACTGCTGCGTGTGTCCTTCCCCTCTGGCCAGTTCTTGGGCAAGGTGGAGTTCTACAAGGTCAACGATCCGCATCTGATTCTGCCAGGAACCTCCTCGGCGTCGAAGTATCAACGGGACCAGTCACCTGGCGCTGAGAGCTTGCACAATAGCCGGCAAAATTCGCGTTTGGAGATCCTCACATCGGAGGATCCTCAGAAGACCGCCATCGAAAAGCAGCGGTCACACGACAAAGAAGCCGCAGTAGACGTGACCTCGAGCTCCCGGGCGGGTTCTCTGCAGATCGTTCAAGAACATTCGCCTATCCCCGCTCCCGGAAAGGGTGTTAAATGGGTATCGTTGGCGCACAGGGGAGTGAATCCGGACGTTGAGGTCATCCCGCCGCCGCCTGGTGTGTTTGTGTTCCGTTTCAACGACTCGGTTCTCTATCCTAACGTTTCCTATCAACTGGACCACTTGGTGACATACATCAAGCAAAACTGCAGGCGTGACCTGGACGAGAGTCACGTTGAGAAACTGGGTGACCGGCCTTGGAATGACCACGGACCGCGGAAACGCAAACCTATTCCCGGCCACATAGACTCGCGCCCGTTTCTGCGGGCAGTGGTGCTAGATTTTTCATGCAGTCCACACATTGATCTGACATCAGTCAGCACGCTATGGGATGTTCGCCAAGAGCTCAACAAGTATGCCAACCGTGATGTGGAATTCCACTTTGTGGGTGTCCTGTCGAAATGGACACGTCGTGCCCTGGTGAATGGCGGGTTCGGCGGCTCAAACAAGGATAGGCCGCCGGTGACGCAGGTGAGTGCGGCGAAGATCGAGTACCTCGATGCCGAGGCTCAATTTCCTGCCAAAGATCAACAGTCGCATGGCACCGATTTGGCTGCTATCGTCCCTACTAGCACCCCCTACTTCCATTTGGACATGCCGGATCTCGCTTAGGTATTGCTGGCCAACACCTAGCTAAAACTGCATTTGGTGTAATATTTATAGTATATTAAAAACTAAAAATAAATTATTGATACAAGGTTTACTGATAGTCACAGGTAACCGATGATGCTTAGCGAGCGATGTGAGAGCCACACGCTGCAGTACGTCAAGACGGTCCGTATACAAGATACCGCGACACGGGGCCAATGTGAACGCCGGTAACCCGCATCAGCTAGTCGCTCTTTGCGAGATGTTTGCGCTTTTTTACTGCAGGTAGCGCCGGCTGGGGTCTTTCCGCCTTGGGCCGTTGCATCTCGACTTGACGTAGCACTACTTTACGTTCAGCCTCAAAATTTCGATCAGGTTCGTAGAGGCCGTGTTTGACGCTAGCGTTGCCAGCCTGGTGCTCGGAACCTGCCTTACCAGTCTGGCCAGCGTGCCACTGGGACTCCTGGAGTTCATCCGCCGCCCGCATGATCTGCAAAAGTTCCTTTTCCCGCCTGGCCTCCTGCCTATTTGCCTGTGTCGACTTTTCCAGAGCGGCTAGCGCATCAACAGCTTTCTGGTGGGGGTCCTCGCGGTCTCGCTGTTCCTGCTCGAGGCGATCCAGGCGGTCCTCCACGGTTTCCTGCTCGAGCTGCTTTTCTCTCTGCGGGTCGAGATTCCGTTGCGCGCCTGTCTCGACTACATACGAGCTCGACTTTGGGTCCGTCCGGAACCTGATCTCTGCCGCGCACCTCGTACACCTGATGGTGAAACCGATGATAGGGACGCCGAGGTAGTCTTCTCCAGTCCCCCTCTTCTTAGCATTGAATTTGGTACCTCGATAGATAAAGTGCTCGCAGGACAGGCACCGCATAGAGAAGGGCGCCATCAGGCGCACGCTGGGGAGCGCAGTTTTCTTCGCAGGCCCTTTTTTACTGATGTGCCGAGACACCCTGCCACGCGGGTGGGTAGACACCATGTCACGCGTGTGGGTGTATTAGTTCGTCTGCGTCCGCTGGCCCTGGTAGAATCGCAGTCGACAAGCTCTGCTTACAACTGGCCGTGTATCGATAGAAGTGGTGGGACAGCGCTGAGTAGTTGAAGGAGCAAGGTCACTTCTGTAAAACTACTCGTGCGCTGGTGGAGAGCTGCGCATCTCCTCGGTGATTGAGCCGCTTAGTATCGAACCTGCCACAGTGCTGGCCATTGGACCTGTGATAAGAACGCGCAGCACGACGCTGCGGTCTGCGGTTAGGGCCGCGTGCTTCTCCCGCCCAAGAAGAAAAGTTTACCTACGGGCTGTGCTGCGTGCCAGTAGACAGTGCTCCGAGAAGAATGAGCAGGCCGTTTCTGACTGCCGAGCACGAGTCACCAATTGACTCGTTCGACGAGAAAGAAGAGCACTGGGCTCGGCGCTATGCCGTCAAACTATGGTCATATGTAGTCTCCAAGACAAAACAGACAGTGCGATGGTATATCGAGTACTTCAACTCTTTCATTGGTGCCCATTACGTTGTGATCGTGACGGCCATGTTTGTGCTGAGCTGGATTCTGTATCCAATCAAGAATATGACCTACACGGACTGTCTGTTCAACGCGGCGTCGATGGCAACGGGCACCGGGCTCAACAGCCTGCCTGGAAACGAGTTCTACCTCTACCAGACTATAACGATTTTTATTTTTGTGATTGCAACCCAGCCGCTGTTCCTGAACAGCTCGATGGTGGTGTTGCGCTTGTACTTGTACGAGAAGCGGTTCCGGGGTATCAACCAGATCGCCAAGAGGCAGTCGAAGCTGCGACGCTCTGCGACCCGCACGGCCATGATGACCCGCAATGAAAGCAGGGGGACGCGGCGGCCTGCCCAACCCCCGGTAATAGTACTGCCGCAGCGCGGCACAGACGCGGCCAGTCCCGTGGATCAAACGAGCAACGAAACGGTTGTGTCTCCAACCAGCACGCCGCAGGGCCAGTTGCACCAATCAGACAAGTCGATGCGCAACCTTGACGTTGCTTTTGGAGACCTGCCGAAACCTCCTCACACGACAAAACGAGACTATGATACGCGCGACATGTTCCGGTCTCTCAACATGATGCAGAACCAGCACGAGCACGATACGGACGAGGACGAGGGCCCGGCTCTCGTGATTCGCGGTCCGCGGGACATCGAGGAGGACGAGGCACGCGGGATTGTGCCTACGGTATTTGAGTCGGCTGCACGCCATCGCCGTGGTAGCCGGCCTGACCTTGGTCCCGACGTCGAGGCCACGGCGGGTGCAGCCAGCGGAGCCAGATTTCGCCGCGCTGATACTGGTGTGTCAGAGATGTCTTCGAGGTCTCGGGGAACGACAACCTCCAGGTCACAAAATATGAGGGCCAATTATTTATCGTGGGTGCCTGCAGTTGGCCGCAATTCCACTTTTGTGAACCTGACCCACGAGCAAAAGGACGAGCTGGGTGGTGTGGAGTACCGCGCGCTCAAACTTCTTTTGTGGTTCATCGGCGGCTACTTTTTTGGGCTGTTGGTACTGTCGTGGATATTTTTCGTGCCTTGGTCTTATGCGCGCAAGTATTATCGGGAGCAGTTCTACAGCGAGGGCTATAACCCAGCGTGGTTCGGCTTCTTTTCGGGCATGAGCGCCTTGTGCAATCTCGGATTCTCACTTACGCCACAGTCCATGACCATGTTTCAGACCTCTGCTTATGTGCCACTAATATCTGCATTTTTCATTCTGTGTGGCGATATCGCCTTACCGATATTTCTGCGGTTCGTGTTGTGGATTGCTTTCAAGGTCACACCGCGGTTTGGCCAGATGCACGAGTCCCTAGGCTTTCTGCTGGACCATCCTCGTCGGTGCTTCCTCCTTCTGTTCCCCAGCAACGCTACATGGTGGCTTGCCTTCGTGGTTGTGCTTCTCAATCTCATTGACCTAATTTTGTTTTGCATTCTGGACCTGGGAAACAGTGCCCTCAAGTCAATACCCGTCAACTACAGGGTCATGGGCGGATTCTTTCAAGCCATCGCCACCCGTACCGCCGGGTTTAACATATTTGATTTGAGTACGCTACACCCGGCCATCCAGCTCTCCTATATCATCATGATGTACATTTCCGTGTTTCCCCTGGCCATTTCCATCAGACAAACAAACGTGTACGAAGAACAAACATTGGGCATTTTCTACGAACAAACTGAGGAGGGTGAGGCTAGGGAGGCCGGCCAAAATCCTTTGGTTACCCACATGCAGAGGCAGCTGTCATATGACATGTGGTACCTGGCACTGGGCACGCTGATTGTGTGTATATGCGAAGGCGGCCCCATGAAAAGAAACGAAATATCTTTTTTTGCGATCCTGTTCGAGGTGGTGTCTGCATACGCTAATGTGGGTATGTCACTGGGCTATCCCAACACGAGCACCTCGCTGTCGGCACAGTTCAACGTCCCCGCGAAACTAGTCATGATCCTGATGATGATTCGTGGACGTCATCGTGGACTTCCTTATCGGGTTGACCGCGCCATTCTGCTGCATGGCGAGACTCGAGACCACCGCGACGGCATTCAGGAGAACCGCACAAAAGACGTCCAAGAACTCGCGCCCCGCGAGACCGACAATGACTATGTTTGGCTAAATCGGGTCGGAACAGCAGCCACCGCACTACGCAGAACTGCCACGACTCGCCTTCGCCCTGCTCTTACACGGATTTCCACACAGGGTCGCCGCAAAGAGCCAAGACCTCGTCCACGGGCGTTCAGTGTAGACCTGGGAAAGATCAATGCGTGAGAGTGAACAGGCAGTTGAGCCGAGACCTCGTTCCGGTACATCGTCCGGTATAAACCTTCTGACCGGACAGTTGGCTGCGGCTTAACTAGCCTGCTGTATAATATCAAGTCTCCTTGAGCTTTGCTCTATTTATTTATTTATTTCGCGGGTCCTTGCGAAACGCATGTAACGGGATCTAAAATTTGTGAGTAATTGGCCCAGCCTAGCCACTCTGTAAATAGCTCTAGCTGCTAATACGCGAATTCTATCTCCTGTTTAACCGTTTCTTGGCAGCAAACCCGCGCATGCACAAGTACGACTTGTTTGAAGGTGGCTTGGTTACATAAGATATTACAAAACATCTGCAAAAGCCCCGTGGTGGTTCCGTTCTGCCTGCAGTGCGTGTTTCACGTCAGCTGCTAACTTTGAGCGGCCATACCAGCAGCAATTACTAGCCAGTCGCATCCATTGCGCTTCCTCAGGCTTGGCGATCGGGACTTTGTAGATCGATACATGAGTCCCGGTCAAATGACTATAGGTCATCACAGATTCCTTGCTCTGCTGCCCTAGTCCATCCATTCTTCCGGATCATCGTTACTAATCAGACGCCTGGTTTCCGGTAAATCTTGAAGCTGTCTGCCCATATTAGTCGTGCACCTGTGCTTCTGCCAACAGATATGGTGGTAGAAAATGCTGGGGACGGGCGGGTGCCCAACTCGGTGTACAAAGACGGCGTTGAAGCGGTCCAAGGCCACCTCCGCGATCTCCAGATGAGTCCGCGCGACTCGCGCGGCTTCCCCGCACCCGTCAATACAAAATTCTACGGGGCCCACATGACAGATCAACAAAATGCGCCGCGCAAAGCTGCGCAAGGTAGCACCAGCAGCCCGCTGCAGCAGTGCGACCCCGCGCTGCGGAGCGGTGCCGATAGTGTCTCGAGTGGGGCGAAACCTGAATCTGGCAGCACCACGGACTCGAGTATTACATCGCCCGCAGCGTCCTCATTGATGGGAGGGCTTGCGGCAGATATGCAGGCTCGAATTCTTGCTCTCCAGGCCTCACGCCCGCGACGGCAAAGTACCTCGTCAAAAGGCAGTCTCTCGCGGACCCCCTCGGACGGCGTATCACGAAACTCCTCGACTGCCTCGCTGGTAACTTCACCGCTCGCAGGGGGCGAACCCTCAGACAATGGAAAGCCCTCGCTGGGGTCGCCTGCAGGTAGCCAGGGAACGTTTCCGGTCAATGGTCATATTCCAGGAGGGGCTGTCCCAGGTGCTGTACCTAGTGGGGCCCTGGCCTTGGGCCGCATGCCATCGCGGCGTGGTGTGAAACGTACCGCCTCTCTGTCAGAGCGTAGAGGAATGAAGCTGAACCCCCCCACCGTGCCAACAGAAAAGCACCCCAGCGAGCCCACCATTCGCTCGGGGGCCGGCGATGCGAGCTTCCGCATGCCCGATGTGCCAGCTTCGAGTGCGGCACTCCACCGCCCCAAGCTGCACCTGCAGGACACCCAGGCACCAGGGGTGCTGGGGACGCCAAGAAGTCAGAAAATCAAGGCTCCCGCAGGAAAAGCGTACAATGGACTTTTTTCAGCGTACAAGAAATATATCGACATTGAGACTGGCTCGCTCAATTTCTCTGGCAAGGCTGTTCTGCATTCGCAAGGAATAGACTTTTCGTCGGGCACCAGTTTCCGCATTACTCTGGATGAGCTGGAACCGTTGTCAGAGCTAGGAGCAGGGAATTACGGCACAGTCACCATGGTGCTGCATAAGCCCACAAACGTGCGAATGGCAATGAAGGAAATTCGGTTAGAGCTCGCGGAGGCGAACTTCCAACAAATAATCATGGAGCTTGACATCCTACATCGCTGCGATGTCAACTATATTGTGGAGTTCTACGGCGCGTTCTTTGTGGAGAGTGCAGTATACGTGTGTATGGAATACATGGATGGGAGCTCGGTCAACACTATATATGGCGATGGGATTCCGGAAAAATGTCTCGCCTACATAGTGCGAGCCGTGATTCTGGGGCTGAAACAGCTCAAAGATGAGCATCAGATTATCCACCGTGATATCAAGCCAACAAATATTCTATGCTCCACACAGGGAAGTATCAAGCTCTGCGACTTCGGCGTGAGTGGCAACTTGGTGGCGTCCATGGCCAAGACCAACATTGGATGTCAAGCCTACATGGCGCCAGAGCGTATACGCACAAGTGCAAACACTCAGAATGCCAAGTACACCGTCGAGAGTGATGTTTGGTCGCTGGGACTGAGCATCATTGAGATGGCCGAGGGCTGCTACCCTTATCCACCAGAGTCATACGCCAACATATTCAGCCAGCTCAGCGCAATCGTTGACGGAAAAGCCCCCCATTTGAATCCCCGCAAATTCAGTCCAGAGGCCTGTTCGTTTGTAGCAGCGTGCCTCAAAAAGGACCCGCGGGGCCGCCCGACATATGCCGAACTTTTGAGCCATCCTTGGCTGTCGAACCTAGAGTGTGACAGTACGATGATGGGTCAGTTTGTGCGCGAGAGGCTAGCCACGATCAAAGATAAGTCTACCTCCTAGGTGCTGGCCACCTTTCACTAATCTAAGCATTTGCATGTAGCACATAGTCTTATGAGCTGAACCAGAACCGGCGAGATCAAACCTGGGGTGATGAGTTGCGGGTGCTAAAAGTGCTGCAATTTGTCCCCACTTCACCGAAATCAGGCGATATCTGTGTTGCGGGGCGACAATTATGTCACCTGGGATGCTGGTGCTCTCAGAGTTCGATGTGAAGAAAGGGAACCAAGTGGTATGGACCTCTCAGGATGTGGATCCGAAAGCCATCACGGGCATAGAGTTCCAGATGATTCCCAGCGGACTGCACGACAGCGAGGAAGACACTATTTATTTTCACATAGGAGAGTACGAGGGCTGCGCTGTTTTCAGCGCTAAACACTCGCTGGACAACCCCAGCGATAGGTCGGTGCAACGTATATATGCTTTGGCAATGCTGGATCACAAGCTCCCGTGGAATCAGGAATCGTTTTTGCGGCTGGAGCTGGAAAAGTTTATGAGTGTAGAGGACACTGCCGTGCTGCCCCAGGCTCCGGGGCAGGTGGACACGCAGAGCCACGCAGTGCTGTCAATGACGCAATTCATATCCTGGTATGGTCCACTGTGTTTTGAGCTGTGGAAGGCCGCACTCGCTCGCGAGAGACTTATCTTGCGCAGCCACCTGCCGATAAGAGAGATGTCCAAGTTCACGTACTTGATTAGCAGGTTGGCAATGATCCCTACAGATACACAGCACTTACTGCCAGAGTATTCTAGGGAAATGCTAGAATACCCATGCTACTATAACGTCACCTTGTTGGACCTAGCCAAGCTGCAGAGCACACGGTCTTTCTGCGCTACCACGACAGATGATGTGCTGCTGATACCAAGCAGAGACGCTTGCGATGCCTGGGCAAGCCAGGATAAGCTACATATCGGCACAACGACCGTCACTAGTACGTGGAGAGACAGGTACAAGTTCCGACAACTGCTCAAGGACTTGGATATTCTCGAAGTATCGAATAAAAGCAGCTGGTCTTTTTTGGACAACGTAGTGGACTCGACAGCTCGCGGCCTGATTTGGTGGGCGTCTGCAGGGGACCCGGCGCTACTGCAGGAGGAACACAGGCCCTTGCTTGACGAAGCGCCTGCGGGGGTAGCTGTTATCGGTGCGTTTCACGGCTTCACTCGGCAACTGATTCAAATATTTGCTGCGGCCGCTCGTGACTGTGACGAGTTCGTTATCCTTAATCTGGAAGATCTATCGGCAATGGGTCTAGATCCAACGGCGTCTAGTGACCGCCAATTTCTCCAAAAGTTTGCAAAAACGTGGTGGGACAGACCGGTGAGGTTCAGGGGACTTTGCAGCTGCTGTATGTGAGACATTTAAAAGCTACGACAACGCAGAATATAGCAAAAGGTTGTCAACTAGATGGAATTTATATATAACATTAGGTCCATCAAAGACTAGAGTTCGTCATGGGGAAGTGCCTCTAGGGCCTTGTCCAGGAGCTCGAGAAACTGCTCCTTATACCCGCCCAGTGCTTGGGACACCGCAGCAACCTCACGTATTTCCATCAGTTGTTGTCTGTTGGCTTTCGCAATAGTATCTCTCAGCCAGTTGGAATCTTTCAGGTCTCCGGGCTCCAAGCCCACAACGTCGAACAGCCGCAACAGGAAGGTGTAACTGTCCCTCTGACTATCGTCAACAATCTTGTGCTTGTCACTCTGTGTGGGGGCACTGCTCTTGGAATGCGTATTTTTCTTACTAGCCTCGTCAACGAGGGTAGTCACGTCATCGGCATCTTCGGGAATCTCATCACCAACATTCTCGGGGATCTCATCATTGGCATCATCGCGGATCTCGTCATGTGCGTCCCCGTGATCATCAGAGGCGCCGGAGGATCCTGCCACGTTGGTATTTGTTTGGCTGTATGCTTTGAACAAGTCTCGAGCCTCGCGTAGCTTTGCGCGCAGTTCGGTAGTAGTGACTTTGGATTCCTCCAGCCATTTCAGCAACGCATGCACAGTCTTGTCCGCAGGAGCAATCTCACGAACCCGGTACAAGAGGGCTTCCAGCTCATTGTGTAGTATTTCCCTTTCCTGTCGTTCTGAATCTGCCTTGTCCAACGACTTCATGTGATACAGGAGCTGCTGTTTATTGGCTGTGCTTAGCGGTGTCACACCGGTATGGGACGTTTTTGCGGACAAGAAGCGCGACATTTTTCGAACAGGCACGGCACCCTCCGTGTCTGATGCATTCTGTCGAAGCTCGCCCATGCACCTGGCAGCAACATCGGCGAGGCGTACAATGCCACTGTTTGAAAGCGCGAACTTAGCTTCCACCACGGGTTCATCAACGCACCTTCTGGTTTCGTCTTCCTTCAATATATCAATCGCCTGCTCGCAATAAGGAATCTTCCAAGTGAGAATGTGTTTGCCGTTCTCGAGGAGAGCAACGTCTGCTTCATCGGAATCGGGGCTAAAGTTCAAAAGAGAGCTTGAAGAAAGCGGGCTGCCTCTAGGAAAAATGGTCTGCAGCTCGCCTCCGTTAATGGATACAGAGTAGTCCGAGATGCTCTTGTCGGTGATGTTGATGGCCTTCGACTTGAAAATCCCAGAGAGTCCAACTCCGCGGAGAGTAGTGCCCATCACCACCGATTCGTCGGCGTTGACATTCTTCGAAATAAGGTCACCGGCAACATCGCGTATCTGGGCCTGGACAAAGGGCATGCGGGTACCTCCTCCGGCCAGCACTATGGAGGTCACGTCCTCAAGGGGGATCTTCTCCCCATCAAAAGTATTAAGAGAGTCCAAAAGCGGCTCTTTGACAGCCCGAACCAACGGATGGGCAGCCTTCTCCAGCTCGTTTCGTGTGATTTTGGTGTCCAGATCCTCGTCGCCTACGAGGCTCTCAACGTGGACAGTGACTTCGGAGTTGGCACTGAGAATGCTTTTGACACGCTCGGCTTCACGCCAGAGCCGATTAAGCACTCTAGGGTTCTCTGCCAAGGCTTTGGAAGACTTGTGCTTCTTAGCGAACCGCTCCAGCAACATGTTGCGCACCAGAGCAGTGACGGCCTGTCCTCCCAGCTTCGGGTTGAAGCCAAAACCCTCTACCACGAGTTGGGTGCTGTTGACATCCTGGATGGAAAACAGCGTGGACGTGGTAGATTCAGCACCCATGTCGTACACAACAAAGTACTGCTTCGATTCGTCAAAGCGGCGCGTGGATGCGTAGTTTACTGCCACAGCGACGCCGTCGTTGACAAGCGCTATGAGATCAAGGCCAGCAAGCCCCACGCTGTCCTCGAGGGCTTTCCTCTGCTGCATGGAATAGTGGCCTGGCACGCTGAGCGCAACGTCTTTGACGACCGAGGAGCCCGCTTTGGATTTGAGCAGCGACTCGGCGCGCTGCTTGGCATTTTGGAAACCCATCGCCACGAGCTCCTCGACAGGAAACGAATCCTTACCTATCGTCACATCGATACCGCCACGCGCGTTGGTGCCGAACTTGAGACCGGGATGGTACGCCCTGTGCTCTTCCACTTCAGCGCTGTCGGTGACTTGGCCAAGTAGTGGCTTCAGATAGTAAGCTGCACCGCTGGGGAATCTGCTAGACAATGCCACGCCTGAGCTGCCGTAGACCCGCTCCGTGTCATCACTGCTACTTTTGAATACCAGCCCGCTGGCGTCTTTGCGCTTAGAGTCCGCTGTGAGAACTATCTCAAACGGTGCATTGGGCGCCAACAGGCTGCTCTTGGTGAATTCGGTCCCATAATCGATACCAAGCACTGCGCAAAGTGCCGCAGACAAAAGCGCGAACAGGAACCACAATTTCATTCCGCCAACGTGTAATTCACAACTACGTGCGTGTGTTACGTGTACCTAAAGTTGAGGCGACCCTTACCCTGACATTTATTTTCCCGCAAGCACGGTAAACGAGAGTCCAGTGAGTGTTCAGCGAGTGTATAGCGACTGTTCAGCCACTGTTCAGATGGCAATAGCAAGGCTATGATCTGGGAAGGATGAAGTGTGCGACCGGAACTTACTCTGCCGCGGCTCCTGTAATGAAGCTCTCAGTGACCGTAATCCACGGATAGCGACATATCTGTTGTCAGCCATGGTTACCACATCACATTGTACACAATTGAGTGTCAGTGGGCCAGGATGCACGCACCTTGGAGATCACAGGCACTTTGAGCACGACCAGCTGCTTAGGCAGATATGCAAGTCCAAATTTTCTCGAGCTTGCGTTCACCCTGTCGGCAATGGCTGTAAGCTACTCGTGTTCGCTCTGCTCGCCTTTGTGCCCTGCTGATGGCTCCCGATCACACGACATAGAAATTGAGCCAATCTGATCACTAGGCACCCTTCCACAATGTCAATGCGAAAATAATTGCCTTATCAAAAACCCCAAGGTGACTCGTAGCATCCGAGACCGATAATTATCTGACTGAAAATCATTCATGCACGGCTTAGCTAAGCTGCAGCCAGCCGATATTTTTTTTTTCACCCGGCGAAGACCTTCTTCCTCTAGCTCACCCAGCTACGAGGATCGCCAAGATGTCTGTTTCTTTGCCGATCTTCCCACCTCTGAATTCCAGCCACAAGACGGCGACGCTGGAGCTGCAAAGCGGCGTCACCGTTCAAGGCTACTCTTTCGGCGCCGACAAGGCGGCTGCTGGTGAGCTGGTGTTCCAGACTGGTATGGTCGGCTACCCCGAATCTATTACCGACCCCTCGTACGAGGGCCAGATTCTGGTCATCACATTTCCTTTGGTAGGCAACTATGGTGTGCCTGACCGGGAATTCGAAGACCCAGAACTCCCTGGTCTTCCCAAGTACTTTGAGTCCAAACGCATCCATGTTGCTGGCCTGGTGATTGCTTCTTACACAGAAAAGTACAGCCACTATCTTGCCAAGTCCAGCCTTGGTGAATGGCTGAAGGAGCAGAACGTGCCCGCTATTTATGCGGTGGACACACGTGCGCTCACCCAGGTCATTCGCGAGGGCGGCAGCGAGCTTGCTCGTATCTGCCCCGTGGTTAACCCAGAGGTTGCTCTGCATGACCTCAACTGGCGTGAAAATTCGCTGGTTCCTGAGTGGAAGGACCCGAACGTCGAGAACCTTGTTGCCCTTGTGTCGTGCAAAGAGGCAAAACTCTTCAAGGTGCCAAAATCGGTGAACGCATTAGTCAAGAACGATGGCACCACTGTCCGTATCCTTGCTGTTGATGTCGGTCTCAAGTACAACCAGCTTCGCTGTTTCCTCAACCGTGGTGCAGAGGTAAAGCTGGTGCCTTGGGACTACGATTTCACCAACGAAAAATTTGACGGTCTTTTCATCTCTAATGGACCTGGTGATCCCTCGACCCTTGCCGCATTGAGTGAACGCGTTCGTGCTCAGCTTGGGGCCGAGACTAAGCCAATCTTTGGCATTTGTCTGGGCCACCAGCTACTGGCCCGCGCGGCCGGTTGCCAGACTCTGAAGCTCAAGTTCGGTAACCGTGGCCATAATATACCGGCAACAAACCTGATCAACGGTCGCTGTTACATCACCTCGCAGAACCATGGATATGCAGTCGATGCTAACTCGTTGCCTAAAGGATGGAAGGAGCTCTTTGTCAACGCTAATGATGGCTCGAACGAAGGTATCTACCACGAGTCTTTGCCTTACTTCTCTGTTCAGTTCCACCCCGAGTCGACCCCGGGTCCTCGTGACACCGAGTTCTTGTTCGACACCTTCCTAACCACGGTGGTGGACTTTGCAAACAGCAAGATTCTTAAGCCGGTCGAGTTCCCACTTACACCGAGGCCCGCACGCGTCCATGTCAAAAAAGTACTTGTTCTTGGCTCTGGTGGTTTGAGTATTGGCCAAGCTGGTGAGTTTGACTACTCTGGATCTCAGGCTATCAAGGCCCTCAAGGAGGAGGGTATTTACACCGTACTCATCAATCCCAACATTGCCACGATCCAGACATCCAAGGGATTGGCTGACAAGGTGTACTTCCTACCCGTCAATGCTGAGTTTGTGCGCAAAGTTATCAAATACGAGCGTCCTGACGCCATATATGTCACCTTTGGTGGTCAGACTGCCTTGAGCGTGGGTATACAGCTTAAGGATGAGTTTGAGGCCCTTGGTGTGAAGGTCCTTGGTACTCCCATCGACACTGTCATTACTACCGAGGACCGTGAGCTGTTTGCCAGGTCTATGGAAGAGATTGGTGAGAAATGCGCCATGTCTCAGAGTGCATCAAACTACCAAGAGGCTGTTGAAGCTGCTAACAAAATTGGGTTCCCTTTGATTGTCCGAGCTGCATACGCCCTTGGAGGCCTCGGGTCTGGCTTTGCTGACAACCATGAACAGCTGAAAGCACTTTGCGCCAAGGCTTTCGCTGCATCTCCTCAGGTTCTTATTGAGCGTTCGATGAAGGGCTGGAAGGAGATTGAGTATGAGGTTGTTCGCGATGCGTACGATAACTGTATCACGGTTTGCAACATGGAAAATTTCGACCCCCTGGGTATCCACACCGGTGATTCGATTGTCGTAGCACCTTCCCAAACTTTGAGCGACGAAGATTATAACATGCTGAGAACTACAGCTGTCAATGTTATCCGCCACCTCGGCGTTGTTGGTGAGTGTAACATCCAGTACGCCCTTAATCCCTTTTCGAAAGAGTACTGCATTATTGAGGTCAACGCGCGTCTGTCTAGATCTTCAGCACTTGCATCAAAGGCTACTGGTTATCCGCTTGCCTTTGTCGCTGCCAAACTTGGTCTTAACATCGCACTGAACGAAATCACAAATTCGGTTACCAAGTCCACTTGTGCTTGCTTCGAACCTAGTCTGGATTATGTGGTGGTAAAGATTCCTAGGTGGGACTTGAAGAAATTTACCCGTGTTTCGACCGAGCTTAGCTCTAGCATGAAGTCTGTGGGTGAAGTTATGAGCATCGGTCGTACATTCGAAGAGGCAATTCAGAAAGCTATTCGGTCCACTGATTACCACAATCTAGGTTTCAATGAGACTACTGCACTGATGTCCATTGATATTGACACCGAGCTGCAGACTCCAAGTGACCAGCGCTTGTTTGCCATTGCAAATGCTTTTGCCAAGGGTTACACTGTTGATCAAGTCTGGTCTTTGACAAACATTGACAAGTGGTTCTTGAACAAGCTCCACTACCTGATCGGCTACGCAAACATTATTTCGAAATACTCTGGGTCTGATATTCCAGAAATTGTCATGCGTGAGGCTAAACAGCTTGGTTTCGATGACAGGCAGATTGCCAAGTTCACTCAGTCAAATGAACTCAGTGTTCGTGCTTTGAGAAAGAGCTATGGTATCACGCCATTTGTGAAGCGTATTGACACCGTCGCTGCAGAGTTCCCTGCCCACACTAACTACCTCTACATGACGTACAATGCTGGTTCCCACGATATTTCGTTTGATGACCATGGTGTCATGGTTCTTGGCAGCGGTGTCTACAGAATTGGTTCTTCCGTCGAATTTGACTGGTGTGCTGTTAGAGCTGTGCGCACCCTTCGTCAACTTGGCACAAAGACCATTATGGTCAACTACAACCCTGAGACGGTCTCTACTGACTATGATGAAGCTGATCGCCTCTACTTTGAGGTGATCAATCTGGAAAGGGTCTTGGATATTTACGAGCTCGAGACTTCTGCTGGTGTCGTCATTTCTATGGGCGGCCAGACATCTAACAACATTGCCCTGACTCTGTACCGTCAGAACGTTAACATTTTAGGCACATCTCCCGATATGATTGATCGTGCAGAGAACCGCTACAAGTTCAGCCGTATGTTGGATTCTATTGGTGTTGACCAGCCTGAATGGAAGGAGCTCACATCTATTGCCGAAGCTGAGGAGTTTGCTGACCGTGTTAGCTATCCCGTTCTCGTCCGTCCGTCCTATGTCCTTTCTGGTGCTGCTATGAACACTGTTTACTCTCGCGACGACCTTGCCTCTTACTTGCAGCAGGCAGTGGAAGTATCGCAAGACTACCCTGTTGTTATTACCAAGTACATCGAAGGTGCAAAAGAAATTGAAATGGATGCCGTGGCTAAGGACGGTCAAATGATCATGCATGTGGTGTCCGAGCACGTTGAAAATGCTGGTGTGCACTCGGGTGACGCTACCCTTATTGTCCCTCCTCAGGACCTAGCAGCAGAAACCATTGAGCGGATTGTGACTGCTACTGCGAAGATTGGGAACGCCTTGAACGTCACCGGTCCCTACAATATTCAATTCATCGCCAAGGACAATGAGATCAAGGTGATTGAGTGCAACGTACGTGCGTCTCGTTCTTTCCCTTTCGTTTCTAAGGTTGTAGGTGTGGATCTGATCGAAATGGCGACAAAAGTTATTTGTGGCCACGAGACTATCCCATACCCCTTGAAGACACTTCCCAAGGATTATGTGGCTGTCAAAGTCCCCCAGTTTTCGTTTTCACGCTTGTCTGGCGCGGATCCTGTTTTGGGCGTTGAAATGGCGTCTACTGGTGAGGTTGCCACGTTTGGTCGCAACAAGTACGAAGCGTACCTCAAGTCTTTGATTGCTACTGGCATCAAACCACCCAAGAACAACATATTACTGTCTATTGGTTCCTACAAAGAGAAGATGGAGCTTTTGCCCTCCGTGAAAAAGCTTTACGCGGCAGGTTATACGCTCTACGCGACTGCAGGTACCGCTGACTTTTTGACGGAGCACGGTGTTCATGCTAAATACCTTGACTTTTTGCCCGAGGACAACGAAAAGTCTGAGTACTCCCTTACACAATATCTGGCCAACAATATGATCGACCTGTATGTGAATCTTCCATCGTCAAACAGATTCAGACGTCCCGCGTCATACATGTCCAAAGGATACCGCACTCGCCGCATGGCAGTTGACTATGCAGTGCCCCTTGTTACGAATGTCAAGTGTGCGAAGCTGCTTTTCGAGGCTATGCTGTTGAAACCTGACTTTGAGATAAGCAGTGTCGATGCACAATTGTCTAATACAGTGCTCCAGATTCCTGGTGGTCTTGTTAGTGTGGGAACTTACTTGCCTTCGTTTTCAAACCAAGCTGTTGTTGATTCTGTACTTGAATCGACACTTGCTAATGGCTTCATCACCAACGTTTTATCTCCTGTTACTGAGGACAGTGTTGTGTCGTCCGATCTATTGTTGACCGGTGCTAGAGCAGCACTTGCTAAGGCTGGTATTGTGGACTATATGCTTACACTTGCAGCTACTGATAATAATGCAGATGCCTTGTCTTTCCTGGCGGACGATGTTGGTGCACTTTGGCTTCCTCTTTACTCCCATCAGCATTTGGCAAGCATCGCTGATGTTTCATCTCATCTGGATTCGTGGCCTGAAGCCAAACCAATCGTTACAGATGCACGTGCAACTGAGTTGGCTTCTGTTCTTCTCCTCGCCTCCCTGCATTCTAAGGCCGTGCATGTTACCAATGTACAGCACTACAGCGACCTCAGGCTTATTAAAATGGCCAAAGAGAAGGGATTGCGCGTCACGTGCGATGTTTCTGCGTTTGCTCTTTTCTTAAACAAGGAGAATTCCCCGAGCGTTGGCGAATATCTCCCTTCCAAGGACGACCAGGACCAAATCTGGACCGAAATTGAGCATGTTGATATAATTTCTATCGGAAGCCTGCCTAACCAAGTACTTGCGTCATTCGGCTTGACTGAAACTGCAAGTGGAATATCTCTTGCCATTCCTTTGGTTGCTACTGCTGTGCGTGACGGCAGGCTGACACCGGAGGATATTGTTGCTAAATTGGGCGTGAATCCTCGGACTATCTTTGGCCTTCCAGAGCCATCTGATTCAGTTGTGGAGCTGGATCTTGATCGTCCCGTTCACATCCCAGAGTGGAGTGCCATCTCCAAACTAGAGCTCTGCGGCTCAGTTGAGCGTGTTGAGTTCAACGGAAAGCTTGTCAGTCTAGAGGGAAAGCTTCTTCCCTTCAAGCACAGCGGACAAGAACTGGAGTCTACGCTGTCATCGCGCGATCTCAGCTTTACACAGGCTGATGTTCCTCCGTCTCCTGCGGCCCCAAGAGTTCAACCTCGCCAATCATTCGTGGGCAGCGAGAGGCCTGTACTTCGTGAATCTTTGAGTAAGTCGGCGCTGAAGGAACTACTTCGCAGCAACCCTTTCCTCAAGAAGTCCATCACTTCTGTGCATCAATTCAACCGCCGTGATTTGCATACATTGTTCGATATTGCCCAGGAGATGAGGCTTGCTGTTGAGAGGAAGGGCAGTCTTGATTTGCTCGCAGGTCGTGTCCTTGCCACTATGTTCTATGAGCCGTCCACACGTACGTCTACCTCTTTTGATGCTGCAATGCAGCGTCTAGGTGGCAGCGTCATCAGTGTCAATGCTGAGGCATCATCTGTCAAGAAGGGCGAGACTCTACAGGACACGTTGCGTTCTTTGGCTTCATACTGTGATGCAGTGGTTCTCCGCCACCCTGATATTGATTCAATCAAAGTTGCCAAGAAATACCTCTCGGTTCCTGTAATTAATGCCGGAAATGGCCCTGGTGAGCATCCTACTCAGGCGTTCCTAGACCTGTTCACTATTCGTGAAGAGATGGGCAGTGTAAACAACCTCACCATCACCTTTATGGGGGACTTGAAGTATGGACGGACGGTTCACTCGTTGGTCCAGCTACTCGACCACTACCACGTCAAAATTCAGCTGGTTGCGCCAAAGGAGCTGGAGTTGCCTGATTCGCTAATCAAGATGCTACGTGCTAGTGGAAAGCTTGCGGTTGTCAGTGAGGTCCTAACAGACAAGATTCTTGCTGAAACAGATGTGCTTTACTGCACTCGGGTGCAAAAGGAGCGCTTCGACAGTATCGAAACCTATGACAAGCTGAAGGATGTTTATCGCGTAGACAACTCTGTGCTTGCCAAGTGCAAGACTCACATGTGTGTGATGCATCCACTTCCCAGAAACAACGAGATTGCGGAAGAGGTAGACCTTGATCACCGTGCAGCCTACTTCCGTCAAATGCGGTATGGCCTGTTTGTGCGGATGGCGCTTCTTTTGATGGTAGTTGGTGTAGACTACTAAGTACATTATAGATACTACATTTAATTGTAGGCGATCTTGCATTTTATTTTATTTATTTTAGCGTGTATTTATTTTCATTTATTTGTCTGCGTCTTTTTTTTTTCTCGTTTACTATCTCTTCTCTCTCCAATCCACTTTAGCGTCCCAATCTCCACCCGTTGGCCCGTCGTTGTCTTGCTTCCACTGTTGCGCTCATATTTCTTTATATGTGCTTCAGGAGCAACGCCTGTATTTGTCGACGCGTTGTCGCACAGAGCTATCAATCCCATGTAGCACAATCAACTCATAGACGTCGCGAGGGATTTTTTGAAGCACTGCAAGCGCAGTGGTAGCAACCTCCTTCGCCTTGAGCGGTGGAAAAGATCTCAAAAACGACATAGGCTTTGCACTTTTCAAGAGACTCTCGCGAATCATCACAACCTGCGCGACCACCAAAAGAATATTCAGGTGGTATCCATAAGCCATCAGAAGATCCCATAGTTTCAATACCTCCGAAAGAGGTGGGGTTCCTGCACTGAATGTCATCACAGATGCGAATGCGTATAAATTAGCAGTGAGCATCTTAGCCTTAAGGTGGGCGTATAGGTCTGGGTCGGCAATTTCAAGCACGATATCTACCAGATCGAGTCCCACGTGCACACCTATCAGAGTGGGGGTAACATATAATGGGCAGTGCTTTGTAACGAAATTGTTGAATAGAGTAAAGGCTTGCGATTCGGACCGCGATATATATAGAAACGGGGCTGCGATGACGTTCATTCCCTGGACGTACGTCCTATCAGGATGGTACTGTACGTAGGCATTGAGAATCCGGCTGAGAGATTCTTCGGGGACTTTGGCTTTGAACGATTTATCGGTCGCCAAGGTTCGAAATGTATCATTCTGTATTTTGGCGTCTGCTGCACTGCTACCCTTTTGGAGTAGTTCGAGGTAGTTCTGGGTACAGTCTAGGTTGACTTGCAGCAAAATAGTCCAAACATAGTTCCGGTAATGACATTCCCCTGACATGTCTTTCAATCCTTCGGTCAAAATAAGGTACCTTAACTGCTGTAGACCTTCGAACGCCAAGTTGGGCGGCCGGTGGATCAACTCATCGATCTTGTCACGGCGGTATACCTCACGACCCACTCGGTGCTCTCGTGAGCGCTGTCGATGCATAACGCTGGTACAATTTGCAGGACACCGAAATCAAAACAAAAGTTGGCGCGTCAACTTCAGGCGTGTATGGCCTAACCCTAGATACAGGCGCAGTTCTGCTTCCGCAAAAGATCAGGTGTGTAGTCTTGACAGATTTATTTTTCTATATAATTCAGATAGCACATTTCCAAAATACCCTATTTCATTCTCATCAGGTCTATTTGTTTTTTTGCATAGTGTACAATCGGTGAATAATCTAAACACGGGTGCTACAGCACTCATGAAAGCTCTAATTTTTTAAACGAGAAAGGTTCAAAAGCGTAGCCTTCACCCTCAAAATGTTTTGACATTGCCTCGACCCAATGCAAACGCAAGGAGTGGAGCATGGCAGATGTGCCTTCCATGCAGACAAGAACAACGACTGTGCCAACAAACCACATAGCAAACAGACATACGACTGTAATGACACCTATGACACCAGTAGGACCGAATGCATTTCTGATCGTCATGTCCCATAGGACTGTCGAAAGCTGGTTGTGGGCCAACGAGAGGGCCCACAGCCGGAGATAAGATGCTGTGTGCGAGACGCAGTTCAGGCAGAACTCGATAGTATGAATGACCTGGTGTATGAGAATTTCACTAAACTCAAATTCAGTCTCTTCTGGAACGTCTTGCACCACCATCCCGACCTCAACCTCTTCGTCATCAAGTACGAATGTTGCCTCGTTTACTTGCTCATGGATTCCAGAGTAACCTAGGGCCCCTTCTCGTTTGTGTTTTCTCCGCAAGTAGAGTGGCTTGAAGAGGAGCAACCAGGGGACGCATACAAACGCCATGAGAACCAGGATGCTCTGAACAAAGGCCTGTCCACGGTATAGTGGTACATCGATGGTTCCCGGAGCCAAAAACATGTTGATGATCATGTTCAAAAGGCCTGGAGGCTCCCAGCCCTTCCCAATCCAATCAATCAACCACTTGTAAATGATGGTCAAGCTCAGGTAGCCAAAAATACTTTGCATAAACAGGAAGCCAGGGATAAAGTTTCCCACCACGTCGACCCAGGAATGAAAAAAAAGGGCATTGGCAAGCTGAAAGAACAGGCTGTAGGTCATGTGCGAGTAGCCCACCAAAATGGAAAGTTTCATTTTATAAGAGTTTGTAAACAGAAGGTTGTTGTCGGTACCGTGCCATGCCCAGTCGAGGCCAAATGGGTACGTGTGGCCAGTATAGTGAGCGGTCACTGTGGAGCCATTCTCGGGTTTTGGCCACATCCATCCGCTTTTGAAGATGGCCATAGACTTGGAAAAAATATCATTGTACAAAAATCCGGTATAAATGGAGAACAAGCCCATGAATAGAAGCACGTAGCGGCCGTTATATGCCATATCAAAGATCTCGTCTCTTTGCATCTTGCCGATCTTGATTTCCCGTAGGACCAAGACGGAAGCAGCCATGCTGAGGATGATGCCATGTCCGACGTCGCCGAACATAATGGCGAACATAAACGGGAACGTCACTATCGCCGGCAAACCGGGGTTGACTTCCTGGTACGAGGCAACTCCATAAACATCGACGATTGCCTGAAATGCCTTGGTGATTTTATTTGTCCTGTGAAAGGTGGGAGGTGTGCGATTGCTCATGATCTGGTTAATGACGGTGGGAGTGTGCACCCCCGACCGCGTTGTGATTTCCTGGAGCGTTGCTTGAACGGTATGTACATCTTCTTTGGGAATCCAAGCTTCGCCAATCAGGCTCCGGCGTCCGTAGTCATAGTTGAACATATTCAATGTCTGGTATACCGCTCGTTCCTTTGCCACATGGGCTTTCCAGACACTGATCTGGTCGGCTAATAGTTGTAATTCCAGATCCAAAGTCCTAGTGATGCCATCCAACACTGCATACACCTCATTGAGTTGTCGGTTTGCAGACTCCACCTCCGTACGACGCTCCGCAGCGCTGTGGGGAACTTCAACCAGTTTTACATCCATGGATTGTGCTACGCGCCGGATTCTATCGTATGTGGCTTCGCCATGCGTGTAAGCAATAAAGACGTCTCTCAACTCGCCCTGTATCGGCTCGTTTATCGGGAAATTGACCATGTATACATTTCCTCGTGATGTGCGCCACGAAAGCCGCTCAAAGGCTCCGTAGATTTTGCGGGAAATTGTTCCAGCGAGTAAAGGAATGTCAAAGACAGCCACAATGCTCCCTTGGGAGGCGTTAAGCTGCATCAAGCCGTCGCTTGACGCTCTCTGTCCGAGGAGCTCCTCTTCGTCATCGAACTCGAGACGGGCATCACTACCTAGTAGCGGTTGCACATCATCCGGCCGGCTGTTTTTAGGGAGCGTACCAGGAATGCGGCCACCGAAGAACTGGTCGGCCGACCGCAGCACGTATCTGCGCTCGAGAACCGAGCTACATTTCTCGCTCAATTGCGCGCGCGAGTTTTCCAAATCGCCAACCTTTGCGGCTACCGTGCTGATCCGGTCTCCAAGCTCGATAACGTCCTGCGCGCTCATTAACGGCTCGTGGAGAACTCCATTGGGCAGGCTTGCAGGCACAAACCCTGAGCTGTTCAGGGCTTTCTCGAGCTGACCGATCAGGCGACTGAGCTCGTCCATTCGGCGTATTTCGTCGACAAATGTGGCCTGGAAGCTCGATTTGTCCGCATTCAGGTTCCGGAACTCCACCATGCCAATCTGTCCCAGCGCACCCACCGCGTCGCGCCCGATCTCCGACGCAACGAACAGCTGCGCCAGC
The DNA here is from genome assembly GCA_030582755.1 of Wickerhamiella galacta. Taxonomy (NCBI): domain Eukaryota; kingdom Fungi; phylum Ascomycota; class Dipodascomycetes; order Dipodascales; family Trichomonascaceae; genus Wickerhamiella; species Wickerhamiella galacta. The sequence continues at coordinate 100,161 of JAJMGW010000015.1, read as the reverse complement.
ACCATCGGCGCAGATCGGAATATATCCTCTCCCGGCGGCTCGGACATGATCGCCCACTCTGTCTCTGCCGGGATTGAGCTAGCTGGGCAAAACGCGCCAGATTTGTCAGGCTATCAACGCTCTAAGCCTGGACGGGAGTCCAAGGACGGGTCACTGTACTAGGACAGAAGGTCTAGTCTGGACTAACCATCAAGCGTGAGCGATCTTTTCGTCTACGATTACGTCCTGTCACAATGATTAGGTTGAGATTGTCAAAAGCTTATTGGGTGTCTGACCAGTTCCCGGCGAGTGCTTTGGGCCAGACTGCATTGGCCTAGGCCAATCAAGACGACAAAACCACATCTTAGAGGGACCACATTAGAGGGACACGCATGTTAGAGGGGCATCCACAGTTGTTGGATGCTCGCACAAAGCTCCAACCCAGCTCAAATCCAACTGCGGGTTGACTCAGCCGCACTGCCATGGACGGCGAGTATGTTGCGTATCTGTTTGTGGACCTCCACGCATTCGACGTGCTAGCTGCCGAGGAAGAATGCCGCGCTGCAGATATCAACGTGCCCATGCGGGGCTACGAGTCGTACATGGTCGAGCAATGGGCGTGCGAGCGAAAACTCAACACGGTGGTGACGTCTTTCACAGGAAACCAGAGAAACGAGATCATTGTGGCCGTGCTGCAGGTTCCCAACAATAGAGAGATGTGGGGCCCGCAGGTTACGAACTACTTTGACGACCTGTCGAACTTGCACTTGCTCCCCAAAGAGACACCTCTAGGAGTCATATTTGTGACCAACCTGGCCTCGCTCCCCTCTAACTGGACGTTGATGCCCATGACAGATCCGTACGAGCAATCTCGCCAGCTGTTTCTTATCAACGAGAATCTTCGCCGCTTCAACTGTGTTGGCAGACTGGGACTGTCTCTAGAGCCTCCGCCCGACTCGGCTGCTAGCAAGTTTCGGGAAATGCTCAGGACGGCCCCCCAGGTGCCACTGGAATTCGCTGTGCGCGAGGTCGTAACTCTTCTCCAGATAAGCCTGTTCTACTTTGACTTGCTCCAACCGCACTATGTTGACGGGCTGTACTGCAACTACACGGTAGGGGCTGTCAACCAGTGGTGGCAAAAGTTCGGGCAGCCGCGCTACAAGATTGTGCCAGACGTCAACAGCAAGACATTTCAGGCTACCACTGTAGCCGCCATCATCGGCTACGTGGTTGGAGTGCGCAACCGGCTCACGCTGCTGAGCAGCAAGGCGCCAAAAGATCCTTTCAATGCAGACCAGTTTGTGTACGCGATTCGGCACTTCCAGAAGGCTGAGCGCCTACCAAAGATCATGCGGATAGATGAGGCCACGGCACGGCGGCTTTTTGAAGTGACTGCAAAGTACGCTACCAACGGTCCCGATCTGTTTGCCATGGTCAAGGCGACAATGAAGGAAAGCATCTCGGGAAAAGTTTCTTCCAAGAACGACCCGGAAACTAGCAATATTGAGATTCTGAAGCATAACGTCAAAGGCAACCGCGCGCGCTACCTGTGGCAGGATCGGGGCACCCAGTATATCACTGTCGAAGCTCTGTTCAGCATGGACCCAGATGTCTACTCACCAGTGACGGGTATTCCGTTGAGTTCTTTGGCAGACGATGATAAAGGCGCTCGGAGGTCCGCGAGGCAGTCATCATTGGTAACGAAGTTTCGGCGTCGACAGCCCGAGGTTGCTGTGCTCAATGGTGTCAGGGCATCGTCTACGGGACTGCCCGGGCCCAAGCATGGAGGGAAGAAGTCAGTGGACTTGCGTTCGATACCTCATACACACACCGCGGACCCGATGGACCGCCCTTCGCATGGCGTGGCGGATGACCCGGCCGGCCCTGTGGACTCACCTGTCGAAGACAAACACTACGACTACCTCACCAGAACAAAGCTGCTAACAAAAGACGATCTTGCTGTAGTGGAGCGCGACCCCCCGTGCGTCCGTAACGCTGGGCTACGTCGCTGTACCAGCCTGAGCAATGTTCAGAAGGTGGTCTTTCCCTGGGCGTTTCCAGTACCTTTGCCGCGTATGATCAAGTTGTATCAGCAAGCCTGCGGGCTGCGCAAGGAGCTTGTGTTACAGATGGGCGAGGACGAGCAGTATTCGCAGCAGATCAAGCGGCAGATACAGGACCAGAGCATGAAGTTGAGCACCGAATATCGCTACTCGGACGCCATCAAGTTCGAAGTGAGTGCGTCAGCGCGCAAAGAGCATGCAGTGCTGGCACAGCTCAAAGATCTAGAAGCATTTACTGCGAAGATCGACTACGAGTGGTCATTCCTCGACCGCAAACTAAAGCAAGTCGAGGCCACCATCGACACGTTTGCTAGTAAAGTCGACTCTATTGAAAAGAGGTGTGCAAAGTTAGATTTGAAGCCTCGCGACAGCTTGTGGCAAAGACTTGTGTCATTGTTTACGATTTGAGAACTCGTGGACACCTTTATTTATTATTCCTTTTATTATTTTACTATACTAAATAAATTATGATCGAAGCCTTTCTAGGCCGATATCCATGTAACCTTGAAATTACGATAGCGGGGAAGGTCAGAAAAACTTTGGGTCATCGTTATTCACATTTGCTTGTATCAGCGCACGCGCAATGGCAATCTCCTCCCCGTTCTGAACGTGCTCGAAGGCATTTGCTACCTGAGGATCTACAGGAATTCCTGCCGACTGGAACTCATTCCTATACTGGTGGTATTGGCGAGGCAGGCGCCCCGAGCCTTCGGAGACCGCGCTGATCATCTCATCGGCGCCAAACTTGAGGTCCGCCGATAAAAGCTCGTTGCTACGCAGCTCCGGGTGCAGGTCGTCTGGGTCGACGGCACCAGGAGCAGAGACTCTGCTGGCCTCGGGCGCAATGTCGGTGTCCTTCTTTTGGCGCTTCGCAGGCGCGGTCCGAGGCAGGTCTTTGCACTTGTCGCAGTTTCGTATGACCAGCGCGGCGGTCTCCTTGATTCTGGTCCAATGGTACTTTTCTGCAATCTTGGTGGTTGTCTTGTTGATACCTAGGTGATCGCTCCCGTGCACGTCGGCCGCGATCTCGAGCTGACGTGCCGGGTCGCCAATCACCTCGCGGTTGTTAAGCGTCAGCTTACCATTTGCGATCTTGTAGTGCGCAGACGACGAACGCAGTCGGGACTTTTCCTGTCGATCACACCGTGGCGGGTACCTCCCGGTCTCCAAGTAGTAGCGGATACGGTCGAACCGCAGGTCGCCGACCTGGTCTTCCGGTGGTGGCGTGACCAGCTCGTACGAGTATATGTATGCGTCCACAGGTTGGCTGCTATTCTTCATTATGCCTGCGCCCTTGAGCCGGCCTACCCGTCTGAAATCAAGCGCGGCGCAGAGCTTGCGTGCAGGAATGTTTGTCTCGTAGACGAGATTCAGCACGCACGAAGAGTACCCGAGTTTCGGTGCCCACTCCAAAAAGCAGTCACCAAGCGTGCGGCCAATGCCCTTGGAACGAATGCCGGCGTTAACCAGAAACTCTGCCGTGCAGACATGGCTGCTGCGCCCGGGGTAGTTGGGCTTGACGTAGAAAGCGCCCAGGCACTCTTTTTCCCAATAACGGCGATCCTCAATGTTGGGCGAGTCGCCCAAGAGCATGACGCCAGCGTAAGAACCGAACCAGTAGTTCTGGAACGTGTCGAGATCAAGAGTCTCGTACAGTGGCGTGGTCTCTCCGCGCTCGATCTCGTAGTTGAACTCGTCGCACAGGAACACAAGCAGACCTACAGGCAGCTGCCGTGGGTCCGACACGGGGTAGATGGTGGCGCACGTCTTGCCGTCTTTGAGCAGCACGGTGTAGCGCTCGATCCGGTTGATGTCCAGACCATTCCCGGTGTAGTCCGACGGGTGGGACTTTTCTGAGGCGCTCGCCTGTTTCGGCATCTGGTTAGTCCCATATCTAATGAATGTGAATGCACGCGCGGTACATGGGCCACAGCATTACGGTCCCACGAAGTTTAGGATAAGCTGTGCCCGAGGATACTCAACGTTCTCAGTTTTTCGACTTACCTGCTAATTTCGCAGGTGCGTTTGTCATCATGGGGGGCCGTTAAACGTCACCTGCGTGTGCTTTCGGTTCCCTGTGCTGCTTTTCCCCACGCGGATAACTGCAGAACAGGCTTTTTCGCGTTGCGTTCGTAGTAATTAAGACCCTAGCTGGTCGTTGAGGACTACATCGAGGCAGAATTGGTCAACGGGCCGTGGATAGATAAGCAATGTTTATTATTATTATCTCTTCAAGTGTTGAGGCGAGTATTTTCTCAATAGTCAACATCTGCAATGCAATTTTGCTCACGATGCAAGGTGGCTCGTAGGTTCCTCTGACGGCGCAGTTGGAACTAGCGACTTTCCGTAGACTATCGCATCCACGCGCTCCTTGTGGTTCTTGAGCCGTCCGGCGCCCTTTATGAGTCCGATCCTGTCAAAACCTAGGCCGTCCCATATACTAATGGATGCAAGGTTTGTGACGAACACGAGGTTGAACACCGAGTACTCGTATCCCAGCCGCGGGGAAATATTCAGATACTCTTTGCCGAGAATCGAACCAATCCGTAGGCCCCGTCGCGCCGGCTGGACCAGGAAGCCTGCGTTGCAGACATGCGAGCATCGGCCGGGATAATTCGGCTTGACGTAGAAAGAACCTATCACCCCGGGGGCCAGTGACGCGTCCTCGAGGTTATCCACGTCGCCAGCAAAGAGAATCACGCAAAAGTAACTGCACCAGAATTTGCGGAATTCGCCAACGTCTGTAAATGGCTCTTCTACAGGGTATGTGTCGCCCTTTTCTATCTCGTAGTTCATGATATCCATCACGGCAGCCATGATCGGCTCGGCAACCGGTGTGGATGGCCAGATCGGCAGCAGAGACGCTGGAGAGCCGTCACGCAGTGTGAGAAGCCTTTTTTTAATGCTCTTATCGCCGGCCATAGACGGGATCAAATCACAAGGCCAAAGCTTACACAATGACGCTGGCGGCCGTTGGACAGCTCCGGTCCACTGCGTCGCTGTCCCGCAATGGCCAGACTGCGGCCCGGTTGATTGTAGAGGCTGCCGCAAAGGGGGCGCGTGCGGTGTTTTTTCCAGAGGCAAGTGACTATATTGGCAGCAACGCGCAGGAGACCATTTCGCTAGCGACATCTGTCGATTCGTCGCCGTTTATAGCCCACATTCGGGGGGCGCTCCGGTCGCTGCCATTCGACAAGGCTCCTTTTGTCTCTGTCGGGATTCACGAGCCAACAGAGGACGCAATGCGTGTGAAAAATACACTGGTGTGGCTCGACCCCACCGGGAAGCTTATGCACCGCTACCAGAAAGTGCATCTGTTCGACGTCGAGATCGCTGATGGTCCCATACTGCACGAATCAGCCAGTGTGGAGGCTGGATCAGCGCTGCTGGCGCCGTTTGACTCTCCCGTGGGCAAGATCGGCGCTGCGATCTGTTACGATCTTCGGTTTCCCGAAGTGGCACTTCGTCTCCGCTCATTGGGTGCAGACGTCCTCTTATTTCCTTCAGCATTTACTGTTAAGACCGGCGTAGCCCACTGGCATGTCCTGGCGCGGGCCCGAGCTATAGATACCCAGTGCTACGTGATCAATGCCGCGCAGGCAGGCACTCACAATGACGAGGGCACGCGAGAGAGCTACGGGCACTCGCTCGTTGTTGATCCGTGGGGAGACATCGTTGCAGAGGCCAGCTCAGCCGAGGAACAGCTAATATATGCCGATGTGGACCTGGACCTTGTTCACCGCGTGCGTGAAAACATGCCCCTGTGGAACCAGCGACGGCCGGATGTATACTAGTCGGTATTACTGGCCGGTGTTACTGACCGGTATCACTAGCCGGTATCACTAGCCGGTATCACTAACCGGTATCACTAGCCGGTATTACTAGCTGGTATCACTAGCCCGATGTAGAAAGCGGTTTACAAGACGTTTACAGGAGGACGTTTTGCTGGAGTTATTATTAGCCGGGGAGTATAGAAGAGGCAATTGTTAGTACGGGCTCGTGCTGTTAAAGTTTCACTGCGCTGCCTATGGTTACGAAGCTATGCTATGTTATGTTACTGCCTGCCATGACACTACAGTCGCTGGGCCCGGTAGCTACCCGGCCTACTGACATCTCTACCGGGAGATGGTGGCTACCCGTACAAGCCAGCCGGATAATTAGTTGCTCGACGGTCTGTTAATTGGTGGCCGCGGGGTGACTGACCAGCAGCTATAATCTCGCGTCTCGACTGGGAGATGCAAGTGATGCGCGACTGCAGGATTCGGAGCAGCCGCGCCTTGCGGGCGAGCCCATCAAGTAGCTCCTTTCGATTCTTGCTGATTGTTTGGTACGCGACTTCACTGGCTTTGATGCGCTCCCGATACAGTTCCCTGATGGTCTCTGCAGTTATGGGCCACTGCCGGCTGGATTTCTCGACGCTATCGCGAATGGAGCCCACGAGCGCGGCAATTGCGTCCGCAGTCTCGACGGCGTCATGCTGGAATTGCGTTAGCTCTTGGAGCTGGATTCGCAGCTGGAGAGCGTTGTGTGCGTCGGCAGGGATCTCGGCGGTCGGGAAATCCGACACGCCTCCCGCCAGCACCTCCTCGGCAAGGTCCTTAGTGGCTGCCTGCGTCTCCCTTGTCTGCTGCAATACCTGCGCCAGCTCGTCCACCAGCTTGGTGAGTGCTTGCATGTCGCAGCCTATTACGATCTGGCTGCCGGTTACCTAATATCTGCTGCAAATGCTGCGTCTAAGACGCCAGCCATAATAGCCGTTGCTTTACCCCGTAAGTTGAAGGCCTTGAAGTGAGCTGGTAGAGTTACGCTGGCTTGAGATTGAATCGCCGGATAATATCGCAATGTCGCAATCGCAATGTTAGAGCGCCACCAAGGGTTTTCTCCGCACGACATCAAGGGTATTTGTAGCGCCGGGAACGGCTCGCAACGACCACAGCGCAGGATTCCCCGGGAGCGTTGCTATTTGGAGTTTGGACACGACTAATACATGGCTCTTCAGTGCCGAGGGCGCATCCGACCCACCCCACCCTGACATGCACGGGGCTAGCACCTGCAGCTAGTCATAAGCAGCGCCTGGGCATTGCTCCCTCCCTCACACAATGGACGAAATTCAAGTTGAACAGATTCTTGCGTGGGTTTCGTGGGCTCTGGCAGCCGTATCGAACTTCCGTTACAACTTTGGCCGGCGGTCCCCGTGGGACCATGGCCACCAGGACGATGTTGCGTTCACGCCGTTCACGTCCAACTACCCGATGATTCTCATCTACTGGATCGCAGTGGTCGCTCTACAGGGCGTGTATCTCGCCAAGTACTACTCGCGGGCATCGCGGCAACTCACATGGCACTTTGTCGTCAACAATGCGCTGTTGCTGGGCTGGTCCTACTTGTTCGCGCGCGGCCACTACTTCTGGTCGGAGGTGCTAATCCTACTGTCGGTGTTCAATTTGCTGTGCGCGTACATCATTGGCCGGTCGTACCGTATCTCGCCATTCGACGACTGGGTGGCGCTCCATGTGCCCATCGTGGTGCTCCCACTAACCTGGGCGCTCTACGTCTTCTTCTGGAACGGTGCCGCGCTGCTGCATGCTCGCAACATCATGTCCCGCCTCCTTGCAAACATCCTCATCTGGGACTTTTTGGTCATTCCTGCGTTCTTCATCGTGGCGTTTGGCGACTACGCTATCGGCTTCGCAAATGCCTACATCTCTGTAGCGTTGGGTCTGGGTCAGCTGTTCACTAAGGTGTTTGCCCTGCAGTGGATTTTTGCGTTCGTGATTGCGTTCGTGCTCGCGCTTCTTTCGCTGGGCGCCTACGTCAATGGGCGCCGCATCATCGTGCGCTCCGGTGAGAACGCGCCTCTCATCAACGAGCACGCTTGAACTGACATTCGAGTGGCGCTAACATTAGTTTTACGTACTTTTTATGTTACTATAAACGCAGCCGATGCTTTGTTGTGTGCTAAAGGGTATTCATATCGCTCAGCGCGAAGAGCAGCTCATCATCGGAGTCGTGCTTGATCGCCGGTTCGTCGGACTTGTTGCTCTCTAAGCCGTCGTAGGCCTCAGGGCGCTCCAGCACCGTTGTCCGAGTCGCTGTGTATTCCTTACTTAGGCGGGACGGTGTAGCCGGTACGTGCGAGTACCGCGACAGCGAGCCAGAGCCTGTAGACGTGTTAGGGTACGATCCACTAGTAGGCGGATACGACTGGCTAGGAGAACGGGGAGTCTCAATGTTAGTGGCACTGCTGCTGAACTCACCCTGCCTGAATACGGTGTGTCGTGGGATGGATGAGCTAGGGTATTTCGCTCCACCGGGTGACTCCACAGGAGACAATGGGGCGGCTTCTGGGGGATCCGCCAAGGACGGCAACGCCGGGGCTGGGGGAGGGGTCGGTGACCGCGTGGGACCAGCTGCCGACCTGCTCTTAGGCTCTAGACTGCCCGCAACCGAGGGCTCGCGCGACCTGTGCAGCGACGCGGACCGCGACCTCGGGGTCGATCCCGAATAAGACGACAGACGACGACTCGGAATTGTGCTATGCTCTGGGACGGGGCTTGGCGCTGAACCTGCAGAACCATCTGACCCCACTGCGGAGCCTACACTTCCCTGCCGCCTGTAGTATGTATCCGGGGAATGCGTAGCACCTGAGCCACTAGCAACAGAGCCAGCAATAGAGCCAGCCATTGAGTCGGACAGTTGCACGTGCGATGCACGCAGGTTCTGGAACTTGGCTAACGTATTGTCGCCGACACTTCTCGCAGACTTGAATGCACTAGTGGCCCTCTTCTGTGCGTCATCAACGAACTTCACAAACTCCCCTACCTCCGGCTGCGGCATATAAAGCCCCGAGCCAGGCTCCACGCTCGAGTTCGTGGAGGATATGCTGCCTGCAGTGCTCAGAGGACGGTGCCGGGACTCTATGCTAGCCGACCGAGGTACCACTGAGCCTCGCGACGCAAAAGACGAGCTGAACCGTGGCATAGATGACGTGGACCCCGCAGAAGAGGCGAGCGGAAAGTCTCTTTGGATGCCTCCGGGGACAGGAACAGGCATTACGCCAGCACTACCGGTAACGGCGCCAGTGCTACCAGAGCCACTGGCACTGCCAGCAACAGTGACTCCGGTCCCCAGGGAGCTTGCAGCAGGCCCTTGGGAAAGCGACACACTGCTGGCGCTGGGGGTTCGTCTAGTGGCAAAGTACGGTGTGTGTGAGCTAACGGACGCAGCAGACACCAGCGAATGAGTGGAACCAGCATCCGGGGAGCGAAAGGGCCGGGTAAAGGAAACGACAGGCTTGTGTCGCTCGCCAGTCTGCGTGGGCGCCTCAAGTGCCGCGTCGAGATCGAGGAACTGCTGCGCCATAACTGATTCCGCGTCGTCGGTCTTGAATGAAACGTCAGTGCGATAGGATACGCTCACATGGAGGGAGCCGCCGGGGGTCTCGATAGGGGTCATGTGGTAGGTCTGGAGAACGGGAGGACTGTTCGCGGACTGCGCTGTGGGCTCAATTATTCTTTTGGACAGCCCAATTCGTCCCCTGCTGGATATGTGCTGCGTGCCGTCCACGATGCGGTAGTTGATCTCGAGCTGGGACTGGGTGAGCTTCTGCCGCGACAGGCGCCTGCGCAATGAGTGGGCAGGCAGAAGCCGTGTCAGCGAGTACAGTACACGTACAGCAATTATGGCACGCTTGTAGATAACGGGCACTTCTATGGAGGTGCCACTCGCGGCGCGGAACTCGATGACCCACCGCTCCAGCACAACCTCCGGCTTATCGCAGGGCCAGCCCTTGCCCGCCTGGTCCGTGAGGATCATGCGCTGGCGGGCGCCAATGCCTTTGGCGGACACGTACGTCTCAACAATGAGCGGTGGGATGTCTGCGGGGTCCGCGTTGCGCCACGCCCGCAGATCGTCGCGCACCCCCTCGCGCTCCTCCATCTCCAGATTGAACCACTTGTTGGGCTTCGCGACGGCGGCACCCGTCGGCGCCTGCCGGCTCTGCACAATGACCTGCGCGCATTTCGAGAAGAAGTTCTGGAGAACCTGGTTCAATTTGCCACGCTCAGGATTCATCCATCCGTGGGTGTGGATCCGGACGCCAGGCTGCAACAAGTTACTAACTGGTGGTAACGTGATCCCATCGGTTAGTCGTTTTAGGTCTTGGGCAGAAAGCGGCAGCACTAGTGCAGCAGTAGGAGGAAGGAGGAGTTTAAAGAGCAGTCCGATAGGCATGCCGAGTTTGGCAGTAGGGAAGCGTTTAGGCAAGACTGAGCTGTGCGGATCGCTCGCTACATGCGTATATATAAATAATGTTAGATGCTAGGACTCTTCGGTGACCACCACGTCGCAGGCATGCAAGGCCTCCGGAGACGGCTTCTGGGGCACGGGGGACTTTTCGGGCTGTAGGTATTCTACAATGACCATTGTCAGAGCACTGGACGGCACAGAGCACATGAGCCGCACTCCCAAGCCTTTGAACAGGGCGCGGGAGAAACCGGCTTCGCGGATGAGGTTGCGGGCCACGCGCAGTACGCTCTGCTGATCATCGGGCCGCAGATGCCGTAGCTCTGCCGAGCACGCGAGCTGCTGGCGCGTCTTGACAACGTCCAGGAAGTTAGTGCAGGTGCCGGCGACAGTGGTCGCCAGCGCGGCCGACGCGGCATTGTCTACGGCCTCGCCCTCGACTGACTGGGCCGCGCCGGCCCGGGCTTTCTTGGCGTACTCGTAGGTGACCCACCACACTACCGAGTGAGGCAGGAACACTACGATCCCCATCCAGTAGCCGCGGAAAAACCCGCCGATGCCTTCGGTGCGATAGATATCGCGGATCACAGTGCGTACACTCTGCGAGTGCCCAGTAGACAGCTGCATGCGGCCTTTCAGCACCTCCATTGGCGTCCAGATGAACGAGGATGCCAGCTCCGCTACCCCGCCGCTGGCGACGTAGTTGAGCAGCGAGCTGGAGCCGAGATACGGCGCCAGCCAGCTCTTGGTTTGCCGGTATGATGTGAGGTACACTGTGAACCCCGGAACCGAGAGAGCCATGGACGGCAGAAGACCGTTCCAGTAGGCCCTTACCGGCAACCGCCAGGTCGTGCCCGCGGACGTTTGCCGTAGAGTCCGGATCGTGTCGACTTTGTTAGCGACTTCACAGCATCGCTTCAATTACTTACTTGGATGGAACACGATCTTTGTAGCGACGGCGGCCACTACGGACGCTCCGACCGTGCCCAAGTCCATGTTGATCAGTCACCAGGCCATGTCATCTTTGGCTTGTGATCGCAGGCAGCTGTGTCTATTCGAATGCTGGCTCGTCTAGTAAGGTACTGGATAGGGTGGCGTTTGACAGCGTCAGACTAGTCTAAAGTATGAATAGCTTGAGGTCAGTCGTCGGTACTGACAGGTAGAGGTCTGACCGTGCCCGTATAGGTCTGACAGTGCCAGTGCAGGCCTGACAGTGCCAGTATAGGTCTGACAGTGCCAGTATAGGCCTGACAGTGACAGTGCCAGTAGAGGTCTGACAGTGTCAGTAGAGGTCTAACAGTGCCAGTAGAGGTCTGACAGTGCCAGTAGAGGTCTGACAGTGCCAGTATAGGCCTGACAGTGACAGTGCCAGTAGAGGCCTGAAAGTGCCAGTCTAGGTCTGATAGTGCCATTAGCGCGTTCTAATAGTGCCAGTCAAAGGTCTAACAGTGCCAGTCAAAGGTCTAGTAGTGCCAGTCAGGTCTAATAGTGTCAGTAGCGTGACGTCTAACAATGCCAGTCAAATGTACCAGCTCAAGGCCTAACGTGGTGTCGCATACACAGTAGTGCCCACCGGGTACAGTACAGATACGCAGAGCACGACTAGGCGTACGAGGACACGCTCTTCGACTTGCGTGCCTGAACCTCGGCAATCCCCTCCACAAAGTCCTCGTGTGTGATCTCGGACTTGCCTGTGCGCAGAGCAATCATGCCCGCCTCCACGCACACCGCCTTCAGTTGCGCACCGTTGAACTCGTCGGTGGACCGCGCAAGCTCGTCCCAGTTGATGTCGTTGGCGGTGGTCATCTGCCGCGAGTGGATCTGCAGAATGCTTGCGCGCGACTCCTCGTTGGGAAGCGGGAACTCGATTTTGCGGTCGAGACGACCCGAGCGCAGCAACGCAGGGTCGAGCACGTCGACGCGGTTGGTGGCGGCCAGCACCTTTACGCGGTCGTCGCTCCCGAACCCATCCAGCTGGTTCAGCAGTTCCAACATAGTCCGCTGTACCTCACGGTCACCGGACTTGTCGCTGTCGAAACGCTTAGTTCCAATGGCGTCCAGCTCGTCGATGAAAATCACTGTGGGGGCCTTCTCTCTGGCTAGTGCAAAGGCATCACGCACCAGCTTGGCGCCGTCACCAATGAACATCTGCACGAGCTGGGGTGCCGCAAGCTTGAGAAACGTGGCCTTGCTCTGGGCTGCACATGCCCGCGCCAGCAGCGTCTTGCCGGTACCGGGGGGGCCGTACATAAGGGCGCCCTTAGGAGGCTTGATGCCCATGCTGCGGAACTTGTCGACCTGGGTCAGCGGCGACACCACTGCCTCGTCGAGCTCCTCGATCTGCTTGTCGAGTCCACCGATATCCGAATACGTCTCGGTGGGCCGCTCGTCGACCTCCATAGCCCGGACTCGGCTGTCGTACTCGGCGGGTAGGGTGTCGAGCACAAGGTACGAGTCCTTGTTGACGCCCACCAGATCGTTGGGCTTGAGCTTTTCCGGGTCAACAAGGCCCACCAGCGGGAGAAATACCGTCTGTCTTGTGGACGTCTTGAGCACCGCCGACTTGCCGGCGCGTGCCGCGTGCAGGTCAACGTTAGCGCCCTCGCCCGTGTCCACGCCCTCCACATCCAAAAGCTCAACAACCGTCGCCACCAGGTATGGCAGCTGCTTGTTGTTGTCGATCTTTTCCTGATTGTCCTTGATCTTGTCGATCATGGTGTTCTGCTCGTGGGTCAGCCGCTGATACTCGGACCGCATCACCCGCACGTCGTTGTCCAGCAAGCGCACGCGCGTGCGAATCTCTTCTGCGGACGCATTGGCCATCTCCGCGTCCAGCCCGCCGTCAAAGTCGGGCACGTCCGCCACCTCTTCGAGACTTGCCATGGTAAGTGACTAAGTCTTGGAGGTCCATGTTCAAGAAGCGCACCATCCGCCACCTCGGCGCTGCCACCCGGCCTAAGGAGCCATCAGAAGACGCAGCGGGACCGGAAGTGCCCGGGACCACGTCAGATGCTGGTGCGCGGGCGGGGGTCTTGGAGGATCAACCGGCAAAGCGCCGCAACGTCGAGTTTATTGGCACCGCAGCCCGAGGTGTAAGGAATACCGGTCCAAGCAATGTGGTGAAATCGGGCGCACCGACAGCGGACGCCAGAGAGGCCGGTAGTCTGCCCCAAGGTGGCCAAGAAAGTAGATCAGAAGGTTTAGGCGTCGGGGAACTGTCAGAGGCGCCGCTGGAACCACGCAAGCCAAAGACGCGGTTCGGACCGCAGGCCGCAAGCAATATTCGGGCAACCACCGTCACAGACTTCCAGCCCGACGTGTGCAAGGACTACAAGCAGACGGGCTACTGTGGCTATGGGGACAACTGCAAGTTTCTGCATATGCGCGAGAACTATGCGGCGAGCTGGCAGCTGGACCTCGAGTGGGTGAAAAGCGCGGGCTCGAAGAATAAGGACGCAAACACGGAGACCAACGCGGACTCGGCAGACGCAAGGTGTGACGCGACGTGTGGAATGTGCGGCAAGCCCCATCAGGCACCTGTGAAAACAAAGTGCGGGCACATCTTCTGCGAGGCATGCTTCCTAGAGAAGAGCAAGCAGTCGTCTGCGTGCGCCGTGTGCAATAAAGACACAGGGAGCGCACGTCCTGTGAAAAGCGTCGGCTGACTCTCTGTCGTCGGGGACCCTGTCAGAGCCGTTTTATTTATCCTCCAGACCCTGTAGCATCCGTTGGCTGATTATTTAGTTTTCTCGGAACGCCGGTAAAGCCCGTCGAGGGCCCTTGGTTGCACAAACCATAGGTTGTTGGTTCTATGTATTTATTTTATCTAGCCCAGGACGCTGATGACACCAGAGAGTAGCCCAGAGTAGCCTATGTGCAATCAATGCCGATATTACTGCCGGTCAACTGTCCAGGCTGGGGGCACCTGCATACTACTTAGCAGCCTTGGTCCGTTTTTTGGGCTTCTGAACGACCTCGACACCGTTGCTGCCACCACCAAACGAGAGCACAACGTGCTCCTCAAATGTGGGGGCGGCCATGCGGCCCGCACTCACCTGCTTGCGTATGTGCGCCGCCCGCCGCGCTGTAACGTTCTTGGCAAAGTTGTGTCTGTCCATGGAGGTAGCAATGCGGAGCTTGTCGCTTTCGACCACTTGCTTGTAAATTCCGAACGGGAGGAGAAGGAGCGCCTTCTCCAGAGAGGGCGGCAACGGCTGCGATGCGTCCACAGCGCGTAGCAAAAAGTCCACAAGCAGCGGCACTAGGCCCTGGGTGTAGATGGGATATGGACCCGCGGTGCCCTCTCCACGAGACAGGGCAACCTCGAGCAGCTCAGGAAGCGTCTCCACCGACAGCGAGCGCAGGAGCAGGTCGTATGCCTGGCGGCCCACAGACTCGAGACCGAACAGGGATGCCGCAGCAAGAAGGCCCCACGCAGTGCTGGGGTCGCAGCTCTGCAGCTCGATCGGGTGCCCGTACAGCGTCGCGAGGACCGTGCTGACCGCCGGCGCTGTGAGATTGGGGTCGTCACCGGCGAGCGTCAGATGGTACCTGATGTGCGGTCCACTGGGTGTAGTCGAAGAAAGCAGTTGGTAGAGCACCGGGCTCTGGCTTGCAAATAGGGCATGCAGGTGCAGCACCGGGAACCCTGACACACTGAGCACCGTGTCCGCCCACGCGGCATGCAGGAACCCCGCGGTGTACACAAACGAGCGCAGCTCGCTGTTCTCGGGGGAATAGGTCCGCCGTACTCCAGGAATGCTGGGAACCACCGGAACGACGCTAGGACCAGGCCCACTTCCCTCTGGGGTGCCGTTGCGAGACATGAAAATTGATTACGAAGGCTGGTCTGGATAAATGGCGTCACATCCACCACGACAGTCTCGCCCTTTCGGCTGGCGCGCCGCCAATTGCCCGAAATTTGGGCACAGGTGATGCCACAAGGGCGCTGGAAAACGCACAGGTTCCGCGTGCAAACAGCTAGCCGCTGTCTGCCAGCCGCTGCCTGATGGGCGCCAATACGCACCTAGGCGCGGCGCATTGCGGCTGCTCCTCGCCGCAAACGGCCGCCTAAGCCTTTTTTGCAAGCTCGGCGCGCAGCTCGATGGCAAAGTCGTCGTAGTTGACGTCGTCGTCCTCCCACTGCTCCTCCCACAGGTTGGTATCGGCGGCCTCGCTCTGCGGGCTCCAGCTCTCAGAAGGAAAGTCCTCGAACTCGTCGCCGGCTTCCAATGACACCAGATTGGCCTCTACGTTCTCTTTGCTTGACATTGGTGCGTGCGGTAGGGTCTGCTCAGTAACTAAAAGCCTTTTGGCGTGGCAAGGATGACAAACCCAACCCGCCCGCTATGACCTCTGTTGGCACGGGCTACGACCTCACGAACTGCGTTATTAGCCCGGACGGGCGCATCTTCCAGGTTGAGTATGCCAGCAAGGCCGTGGAGAATGGCGGCACGTCGATCGGGATCAAATTCAGTGACGGCGTCGTGCTGGCCGTCGAAAAGGTGGTGGTGTCCAAGCTGCTAGTGCCGGGCGCCAACAAGCGCATCCAGCAGGTCGGCCGACACGTTGGCGTGGCCTACTCGGGAATCAACCCTGACGGGCGCCATCTGGTGAACCGCGCGCGCGATGAGGCGGCGGGGTGGCGCAATTTCTACAAGGAGCAGATTCCTGTGCCCACTCTCAGCGCCCGCATCTCCTCATACGTCCAGGCCTTCACTTTGTACAACTCGGTCCGTCCGTTTGGCGTCACCTCCATTGTGGGCGGCGTCGACGAGGACGGGGCCCACCTCTACATGATCGAGCCCAGCGGAACCTCGTGGGGCTACCGCGGAGCGGCCACCGGTCGGGGACGCCAGGTCGCCAAGAGCGAGCTGGAGAAACTGGATTTCGAGACCCTGTCGCCCGAGGATGCTGTCAAGGAGGCCGCGCGCATTATTTATCTGGCCCACGAGGACAACAAGGATAAGAGCTTCGAGCTGGAAATGACGTGGGTCTCCGAGTCCCGCACCAACGGTGTCCACGAGGCTGTACCCCAGGCGCTGTTTGACGAGGCCGTCAAGCACGCGCAGGACGAGATCAATGGCGAGATGGAGGAGTAGGCCTGCTGGCTGGGCTAACCGACGGCGCTCCGTCACCGGCTGTGCTGTGCGGAGGTGCTGGGCGTGTACCAGCGTCGAGTTGTGCTTGTGCCGTAATGGACGGGCAGGTTACTGGTACATAAAAGATGTCTGCCCACCGGGTGGTCGCCCGCGTCACTGGGCGACTGCTGGGGGCTACTAGAAAGCCTCTGTAGCTGTCCATATCACACCAAAAGAAAGCATCAAGTTTCCCAACTAACTTGGGAAGTCGTACTAAGAGTCCACCTTGTCGCGACCGCTTTGTCACTGGTGGCAGCCTGCCATAGATCCATGTTAACCGATGCCCAGCGCGTGGCTGTAGAAAACGATAGCCAGTACCTCCAAATTCTGGCGGGCCCTGGAACCGGTAAGACGCTGACCATCGCGCGCCGTATCGCGCACAAGATCGCGACTGGCGCTGCTCCGTCTCGCATCGTCGCGGTCACCTTCACAAATCAGGCCGCGGGGGAGCTGCGGAGGCGGCTGGACGAGATCCTCGGGCCAATTGCAGAGAGTGTGCTTGTAACCACCTACCACGGTTTCTGCAACCATCTAGTCAGTGCTCACTCTTCCCTGCTCGACCAGGGCCGCATGGCCGTCGCCGACGAGTGGGATCAGAGCGCCCTATGTCATGGCATAGGGACCAGCCTATACTCTCTCAAGCGATTGAAGCTAGCAAAATTGAGAAAGGCATTGGAAACGGGGAATTTCGATGAACAAAGCAGCAACACGGATCTCGTGACCTACAACAGTCGTCTACTCGGAGCAGGTCTCCTTGACTATGAAGACCTGCTGGAGCAAGGAATTAAAATAGCGGTATCCGAAGATGTTATTGTAGATCACCTGTTTGCCGATGAGTTTCAGGACGCGTCTTACTTTCTATGGCTCATCATGGAAAAACTGGCCATAAAGAATCCAGCAATGACTATGAGCGTGGTAGGCGATCCCAACCAGGAGATATACAAATTTTTAGCCAGTGAGAGTGATGTGGATGCTTTTGAGCTTATGCGTCGTGAATTCCCCGTGGAAACCGTGTGGCTCGACGTTAACTTCCGATCTACGCAGGACATCATCAACGTGAGCCAAGATATAATTGCCCAGAAAGTGCCGAGGAGCGCCAAAGGGCAAGGCACGCTACCTGAACTGACTGTCTATCCATCTGAAGAGTTTCTGTTGGCTGATTTAGCCCGTACCGTGCAGACGTTAGAGCACAAGGGATACAATATGCGCGATGTGGCAGTTGTGGCCTATACCAATGCTGAGGTCTCCACAATTCGAGATGTGTTAACAAGATACAACATTGCTGTCCAGCCCGTCTCTGAGAGAGCTGTATTCTCCAACAAAACGGTAGGCCCAGTGCATGCGTTGCTCAAATATACAGCGCGCCAATCGAACGCTTACCTTCTTCCACTACTCAGAAATTCGCTGTATCATGTGCTGAGCCCCATAGCACTTGCCAAACTTGAAAAATTAACCAAAGGTTTTGTACTGCCAATACACCCCGTGCTCCAGAATGATAGTGCTCTTTTGGTTCGCGACAAGAAGAGGCGGGACGGGATCGCAACCTTTTTAACATCTTTAGATGCAGTTGTCTTGGATCTGAAGACTGCTATGACAGTTGACTCTGTGCGGTCTAAGGTGTTCAACTTTTTCGAGTCTGCTGTCCACGACCATGGTACTGCTCGCTCTAGAAGAAACTTTTCTGCTTCTCGTGATTTCGCTCCCTTTTTTGATTTTATGCTGGACATGGTTGGTTCTGACGAAAAAGCTCAGCCTCTGGTCGTCTCGTTCCTACAGGAAATCAGATCCTTGGAAGTGCGGCACGACAAGGGCGTGTCTGTGCGTACCATGCATGGAGCAAAAGGCACTGAATTTCGAGTAGTTATTGTTGCCACAATTAAAAATCACAGCAGTAATACCGGGGAATTGTCTTGGTATCAGGATAAGAAGCTAATATACGTGGCTGTGACGCGAGCTAAAGACAACCTTATCCTAAAAAGCCATGGCAAGTTCTGGGCTTTTGAGAATATCATGCCCAACAATTGTTCACGCGATATATTCTACGGCCAACAGATGTCCACCATTAGGCAGACATATCCCAAGCTTTGGGACAAGATTCCTATGATGTCTACTGGAGGGCGGCGGGCATTCCACCATCATGCTCAGGGCCCATTTACGCATAGCTTTGGCTTTCGCCCTTTTAGCTTCTGCAATTCGCGCCTGATACGTCAACTTCTCTTGTGACGGTCATTGATTAGAAAATTTTATTAATTCTTAATCCAATTATTTATTTTTATTTCTTGGAAAAGGCAGATCTTCGATTACGCAGCTGCAAAATTTAGGTCATACGGATTCGAACACATGGGAAGCAAACCAGTGCGATCATTGTGCCTGATGAATTGGCCGTATCAGATAGGTACGAGGATAGGCTGTTCAAAAAAAAACCGATAAATCTCTTTGTATAGCGTGTCATCCTTATGCAGGGGCCATGCTAATCTTCTCTGTATCGTTTCAAATTGACCATTGTCCCCGAAGGGACATTTGTAATTTTCTGTGCCAGTCTAGAGTCTACGCATATGCTGACACATCATAATTCCTTGCTGAGTCACATATTCATATGAGCCCCTAATGTTTTGTATACGCGTCTGTGTGCATCCATAGATTACCGGCTGGTGCTCTTGAATTTTCCGTGTTATGGCACAATTGGTGTTGAAAAAGGTCACAAATATAGCGAGATCTGTCTAACTCATCAGTGTACTTTGTAACCCTTTATTGCTCTATTGCTGTACAGCTAGGGAAGAACGAGGACTACAATTAGCGTAGTTAAATACGTTAAATACGTGTTTCCTCAAGTATTGACTCAAGTCAGGATGACTATAAATTACAGCGGAATCTTGAATGCACTTCAGGAACCCCACATCTGCATGATCGCAGCTGACTTCCGCGCGCAAGTACTCTGAGCATGAGATCAGACGAGAGTGACGGCGAGAACTTCGAACTTCCCAGGTTGAGTACTATAGGCAATAGGGCCACCAATGACTGCTATTCTAATGGCGCTGCCACGGCGCACACCACTGGATGCGAAAGCGTGGGGTCAACAGTAGCCCAAGTCGAGCCTGCGACGCTAGAAGCTGCAGATGAAAACGGTTCAGCAGAATTGCGCACGTATGAAATGTACAGCAGTAAAGCATCACTTGATAAACAATGTGGGCCCTGGGAAAGTGAGGTCATTGCGGCCCCAAACCGACTAGAAACTGGACGAAATCATACTGAGAACAGCGTGCCGTTGTTAGCTGACCCCACTACCATGCACCATGATGCAGGCCAGACATGCTCCCTTGTAGCGCCAGCTACTGAGACAACGGAGGCTCATTTGCAAGCTCGACATGGTAAAGGCATCTTAAACCTTTCTGGTGCAGAACTTGCCGTAGAACAGCGAGTGTCTGTTGAGAACCCCCCCACGGAAAAGTCTTTAATTACAATTAACTGTCACAGCTATGCCAAACGCGAACTGCTTGGGTGCGGTGGCTCTTCAAAGGTTTATAAAGTGGTCAATGGTGACGGGCGCGTATTTGCTCTCAAGGAAGTACAACTCGGACCCTACGACACAGATACAGTGGCCGGTTTCCGTGGTGAAATTGATCTCTTACACAGGCTCAAGGGTGAGGAAAGAATAGTCAGTCTTCTCGAGCACGAAATGAAGCAGCACACCTTATTTCTCGTCATGGAAAAGGGTGAAATCGATCTGAGAAACGTGCTGCTTGCTCGCAAAAGGTGCTCCTTGGATATGTCCTTTGTGAGGTACTATGCGAGAGAGGTTCTTGAATGTGTCAAGGCAGTCCACAAGCATGGAATTGTCCACAGTGACTTGAAACCGGCAAACTTTCTGTTGGTACAGGGTAAACTAAAACTTATTGATTTTGGTATATCCAATATCATCCCAGAGTACACCGGTAACATCCATCGTAGTACGCCGATGGGTACTATGAGCTACATCGCGCCTGAATCGCTTCTCGAACACGCTTCCTGCGTATCCACGAGTGGGGTGGAGTACAAGTCGGGTAAGGCCAGCGATATTTGGAGCTGTGGGTGCATAATATATGAAATGGTCTACGGGTCGCCTCCTTTCAAATCTTATGGCAAGGAACAGATTCGAGCCATACAGGACCCCTACGTCCAAATAAAATACGCAAAAACGTGCCCAGCTGGACAGTATATCCCACGCAGCGTGCTAGAGCTACTACGTGGCTGCCTTGTTCGCGATCCAGCTGGACGACACACGATGGAGAGCTTGCTCAACAGCGTTTTTTTAAGACCACGTTCAGTGGATCACCAGTTCATCAGCGACTTGATGAGCAAGGCATATGCGTTTGGGCTATCGAGAAAAACTCCACTTAGTCCTCATCGGCTGCAGGAGCTTACCAGCGAAGTGTGGGAAAAGGTAGTGCGCCTCAATGACGGACCTACCGGTGACAGCTAGTCCCATTTGCCGTCCGGGTTCTCCAAATATTTATCATACATGTCCCTGTTGAAGCAAGAGATCTCGCTTTCATTCATGATCCCGCACTCCGCCAGCGTTTTATTAGGGTCGCTCAGGATCCAGTCTTCGTGATCCAAGTTGATTGCCAGGTTCATGGTCTTGGTAAGGTGAGCGTGCGTATAGATTTTCAAAGTGTCAAAATGGACCGTTCGGTAGGGGCGAAACCCACTATTCGCATTTACGGCCAGCTGTACCTCATGGAGAAGCTGCCCTACAGTAGTTGTACTTAGATCAATATGACGAAAGATATGGTTCTTTATTGTCCTATACTCAAATGACTTGATCACCCGCACAGTTATCGTGGCATCGTTTATAGCATGGGCCGTCACCAGCTCGTATGTCTCCATAGATTACCAACCAGCTGCAGTTCCAACGGGAAAATAACTCGTGAAAGAGGCTGATTAATTTGGCGAAGTGGCCGCTGCTGCTCCATTAATCCGGACACCGCCATAGACGCAATTGCCAAGCTTGGCTGTAACGCGGCAGCCAATTCTAGGTGGTAGCTGGGTCCGCGAACCAAAACGGCCGCGACAGCATGTCTCTGCCGCAGTGGGTTCAAACTCAAAATGGGGCCTTTAAACGCTGGTGCAACATGCAGTATGAACAGGCTGGGCTTCCACACATTGATGATGTAGTGAAGGACTTTTCCAATGGCGTGAGACTTCTCGAGCTGCTTGAAATCATCGGCCACGAGTCTATGGGAAAGTACCACAGGACCCCCAACCATCTGCAGAAGTACGAGAACCTAAATATCGCATTGGACTATATCAAGCATCAAGGGGTACAGATTAATAGCATTGGTGCATCCGATATAGCCGAGGGAAATTTGAAACTGATTCTTGGCCTAATATGGGTTATTATTCTCAAGTACACAATTTCTGGGATATCCGAGGAGGGGCTCACCGCTAAGGAGGGTCTCCTGCTGTGGTGCAAGCGTAAAACTTCTGGCTACGATGGCATTGAGGTCAAGGATTTTAGCAAAAGTTGGTCTTCTGGACTAGCACTCTGTGCGTTACTGCATCACTTCCGGCCAGATCTGATTGATGTTGACAAGTTGGATCCAGAAAAACCGCTCGAGAATATCGAACTGGCTCTGAGCCTCGTGCAGGAAAAAGTGGGGATCCCTCGCATTGTCGAGGCTGAGGATGTGTATAGGTGCAGAGATGAAAAATCTTTGGTCACGTATCTTGCGGAATGGTTCCACACATTTAGCGACCTCGATAACGTGGAGTCAGCTGGGCGCCGGATCGAACAGTTTTGCGTCATTAGCAGCCTTGCGCAGAAAATGAAACAGGAGTATGAGCGAAAGATGCGCGACCTCAAGATCTCCATAACAAGTGCGCTGGAAAAATGGAAACAACTCGACCTGGGCGACCTCAAAAAGGTCAAGGAAGCACACTCCGGGCTTTTGGAATTCAAAAATACCACCAAGCGCAATTGGGTTGGCGAAAGGAGTGATCTTGGCGAGCTTTACACCAATATTGGTATAAAACTAGAGACCTACGGTTTCAAGGCTTACAAGCCACCTCACGGGCTATCGCTCGAGGACCTCGCTGAGCTGTGGCACAAGCTGGTGGCTGCTGAGGTTGACTACTCTCGGCGCGTGAACAAGGCCCTGGGCAAGTTCAAAGAAGAGGCACGAGCAGATTTTGCGAAGCTGGCAAACAGCTTGGCTGAGTCGCTCGAGTCCCTGTCGCTGAGTTTGTCGAACGTCTCGGGTGAACTCGAAAAACAGTTAGAGGGTACAATCAAGACTTCTGAGCAGCTAGTTCCCCTGGCTGATAGTCTCGGCCAGCTGCAAGAGGTGAACGAACGATGTACTGACCTGGGCGTCGAGGAAAATGACCGGACCACGTATACTTACGATGAGCTCGAATTCGAGCTAGAGTGCGCAAAGCAATTGATAGCGAACAAGCTTGCATTGGTCGAGAATCATTTCATCACCAGGTCCATGACGAACGTTACCCCGGCATTGCTTGCCGAGTTTGAGAGCGCGTTTCGGCAGTTTGATAAGACGAACCGCAACACGCTGCAGGAGCACGAGTTCGCAGCTGCTCTTGCAAGCTTTGGTCACTGTTATAGTGCCGAGAAAATGAGCGAGATTTTCCAGTCGGTGGCTAATTCAGACGGACTCGTGAGCTTCCACAACTTTATAGTTTTCCTCGTGTCGGTAGTTGAGGATCGACAATCTCTGGACCAAGTCAAACGTGCGTTTCTGGACATTAGTGGCGACAAGGACTACGTCACTCGCGAGGATTTGGAGAGCGCACTTTTGCCAGAATACACAATTGATCTTCTGGTTGACGCTATGCCGCATAAGCGTGATGGCTACGACTTTCATGCTTATTTGAACAGTGTATGCCCAGCTTCGGAAGGATAAGCTGGCGGTTCTAGACAGCACCTGACTCAAAAGCTCATCGTTATAATAAGACCGCTATAATTGCTATTAAATATGTGTTACTATCAACCAAAGGTTTAACCACCGTAACCGTAAAGGGTACGGCCGTTGCGCTTGAGAGCGTAGACAACATCAAGAGAAGTGACAGTCTTACGCTTGGCGTGCTCAGTGTAGGCAGCAGCATCGCGGACAATCTTGTTAAGGAAGCTCTTCAATACAGCGCGGATTTCATCATAGATAAGAGCAGAGATACGCTTGACACCACCACGACGCGCAAGACGACGGATGGCGGGCTTGGTGATACCTTGAATGTTGTCACGCAAAATCTTGCGGTGGCGCTTGGCACCACCCTTTCCTAGTCCTTTTCCTCCCTTTCCACGTCCAGACATGTTTCTATGGATTAGAGTTCCGGGAGGGTCACACTATATATACCGCACAGCACGGGCGATGTGCAGGTGTTCCTGAACCTGCACGCGTTAATCTCAGACCGGAGAACGCGTAATGTCCCAAGTTATCATCGAACCACCACAGTGCTGTGATGTTCTGGCGTACATATGGGACTGATGAGCGACAATCACGTGACATGTCCTATGGTGAAGCAGCTGTGTTTGTTGGCAACGGCAACCAACTGGGCCCACGATTGTGGGATGTTATCGATGCTCATCGTGAGCATCAACAAGGACCAGTCAAGACTTTGCAGGTAAAGATAACGGTGCGCGACAATTATATACACATAAATAAGGGACTACGAGATCAATAGTCGAGAGATTCGGCCCGAAACCGTTTGGGATCCGGTTCCACTGGATGTGCAGGCCGTTTTTTGTATTCCGCACGCCTGTACGGTGGAATTAGGTCAATGCCGTGAAGAATTGGGCGATTAGGGACCTTAAAGCCCAATGCACGTCTCCGGTTGCCATACGACTGGCGGCGGCCGTCACCGCGTGCCCACGCCGGCTGTCGGTTGTCCCACTGCTCGGGCTTGTGGGGCAGGCCGTGGGGCTTTTGAGGCTCCTGACGCTGCTGCTGCTGCTGCTGCTGCTGATTTTTGCGTGCGTTCATCTCATGGGAGGATGTGTAAATTGGAAGCTCGTTTTGCGCCGCAGCAGGCGGCCCTGTGGTAAAGAACTCATGTTCGAGTGCACCACGGGCCGTCAATCTCTTGAGAGGGTTCAGGTCGAGGAGACCTGCGAGCAAACTTCGTGCAGTGACAGGAATATTGGCAAATGCGGAGTCGAGGCGTCTGTCATACTTAGCCGGAGGCACCAGCGAAGCTCCAGGCAGATCCGTGTAACCGGGCATGGACTCTTGAGTGGGAGAGCCCAACATCTGGAAAATAGTCACCACCTGGTCTGGGTCGGACTTGCCTGGGAATATGGGCTTCCTGTGGAAGATCTCGCCGAAAACACATCCGATTCCCCACATGTCGATCGCGGGAGTATAGAACTGATCACCAAGCAGAAGCTCGGGTGGGCGATACCATCGCGTAACGACAGTAGCCGTATACTTGGTGTTTGCCGGCGATACACCCTCGATAGAGGGTGGAGGTTCGTGGTACTTGCGGGCGAGGCCAAAGTCGGCAAGCTTCACCCTGCCGCGGTTGTCCAGGAGGATGTTTGCAGCCTTGATATCGCGGTGCATGTACTTTTGCTGGTGCAGATAGTCCATGCCCTCGAGGAGCTGGCCTAAGTAACACTTGATGTGTGGGACAGTGAGGCGCACTTTCGAGTTCTGCAGAAGCCCTGCCAGATCATGGTCCATGTACGGCGTGACCATATAGAAAGTCGACCGCTGGCGCGCAGGTCTGCTGCCGCGCTTGACGGCCATGTCAAGAAGCTCAATGACGTTCTCGTGGTCTAGGGACTTGAGGATCTTGATTTCTCGCAGTGCCGTGATGGGCATGCCGTCGTCTTTTTGGTGGAGCAAAATCTCCTTGAGGGCCACGGACGTGCCCGTAGCCGTGTGCTGTGCGCGGTGAACCTGGCCGAACGTGCCCTCTCCAAGCTTCTCCTGGATCCGGAAGGCGTCTATGGACGAGCATCCGAACAGAACCTTTTCCTCCATCCTTGGATCAGAAGCTTACGCAATGGCGCTCGGCGACAGCCTGAACTAGAGGCCTCCGCACGCCACATATTGGCCGGTGCTGCGGTGCCTGTGGTCAGGCGTACATTTCCAGCCCGACTAACCTGTCCAGGTCATCCGCGAAGTTTTGTCGGCATTGTTCCCGAGCTGGCGGTCTCCATCGGCGGTTCTCATACCACGAGCAAGAGCACTGAGCAACACATGCTCTGTCGGTCTCGAACGTCTCGAACGTCGTTTCGGGACCGCCCCAACGGTGACTCGAGTGCTGCTGCGCATACCGTTGGCGTGTTGTTTATCTATTCGACTACATCTAACAATCCCGGTCCGGTCGCTGTTGTCAGCGTTCAGTTAGTAACTCCCCGGGAAACAACAAACTGGCAACCTCTTTGGCCGCGGCAGCTTACGTTAGTGACCCATGAGACGGTTCGCAGTTGGACGCCGGCTTGCGCACACGGCCCGGTCCATCGTGTTTGCGGAATACGGTGTGCCCAGAGAGGTGCTAGGGGTTGCGCGGCACGAGATCCCCGATGCGACCGGAAAGCAGATTGTGGTTCGGTTGCTGGGGACGCCCGTGAACCCGGCGGATGTGAACCAGATTGAGGGTGTGTACCCGTCGAAACCCAAGTTCAGCAAGGCGCTGGGTACCGCGCACGACGTCGCGGTGGCTGGCAACGAGGGCGCCTTCGAGGTTGTGGAGGTAGGTCCCGAGGAGGAGACTTTCACGGTCGGGGACTGGGTGGTCCCCAAGCTGGCAGCGTTCGGCACGTGGACAAGCCACCGCGTGACCGAGGCCAAAGAATTGATCAAGCTGCCGCGGGAGGCGGGGCTGGATGCGCTGATACTGTCGACAATCTCGGTGAATCCGTCAACGGCCTACCGGTTGCTGAGCGATTTCGCCAATCTGGAGCCGGGGAACTGGATAATCCAGAACGGCGGCAACTCTGGGGTTGGGCGCATGGTGATACAGCTCGCCAAGGTATGGGGCTTCAAGACGATTTCCGTCGTCCGCGACCGCCGCGATATAGACTCGCTTACCCAAGAGCTCGACGATCTGGGGGCGCATCATGTGATCACCGAGGAGCAGATTGCTGACAAGTCGATCAAGCATATTATCAGAGACTGGACTGGGGGCCAGGACGTGAAGCTAGCGCTCAACTGCGTGGGCGGACGATCTGCATCCAACATTGCCCGGCAGCTGGGTCCTGGCGGCGTGCTAGTCACGTACGGGGGTATGTCGAAGCAGCCCGTGTCGCTGGCAACATCTATGTACATATTCAGCGACCTCGCGGCCCGCGGGTTCTGGCTCACGAGATGGAATCAGCATTATCCCGAGGACCGGGTCAAAATGCTCAACAGTCTGACCGGCATGTTCAGCGAGGGCGAACTCCGCGTCACCGCAGTAACACCGCAGCCGCTATCGCTGGGGAGCACGGACGAGGAGTTTCTCAATGCGTTTGTGAACGCTATCGAGGGCAGTGGTAAGCAGGTTGTGCTGGCGGAAAAATAGGCCCTCGACGATATTGCCGCTAAGCTTCGCTGCCTGACCCTGGAGCCTTGGGGTCTCTCGGCAGATGCGGCGCTTAGCGCCCGGCCCTGCGGCCCTGCGGCCCTGGTACCTGTTTCTGTTGATTAGAGCGGCTGCCTGTCACCTGCAGGTGCCGTGGCAGGGGTGCAGCTTCCACAATCGTGGCTTGTGCTGGTTTCTCCGGGTGATCTGGGCCACCCTGCCCCTTGTTCTCTAGCTAAATTAACACTATACTTCACGCAGGCTCCAGGTACGGCCGCAATAACAACCCTGGGAGACCCAGAACCAGCTTGGCGTTGGGCCGGAGCCGTAAATTCCCCGGCTGAGATCAGGGCTAGGGCTCGAGCCTGTAGGCTGAGGCAGGTACCGAAACGCACTGGCCCTCCAGCGACGGCTACGTACACCTAAATTTTAGCAGCGTACACTGGAGTCTGTAATGTTTGCCCCCAGGGCCCCTTTCAGGCAAATTCTTACCAAAGCCGCATGCCCCGCATAGTGCCGTACCAAACGGGACCTGCTTGCTGTAGTCAGTGCATATATGTTTAACTAACGAGCCCGCATGGCGCCTTGTGAAAGGCGTGCATACACAGTGAAATAACGCCCCACAAAAGACGGGTGTCCTAGTTCCTGGCTGGAACGGTCACTAAAACTGTTCCCGTGAACACCAGCGCACAAAACTGTGTTGGCCCACCACTTGGGCGCTATGCAGAATACGTAGTAGCCAGGCACAGATATATATATACTGACTAAGCCACGGGGTCGCGGGAGCGAGATTTCAGATATATTTACAGGCGCATCCCCCAAAAGTTTTGTCTGTCTGAACGGTCCGGAAACTCCGTGAAAGAAGCTGCGGCGTTGGTGCCAGCTCCCTGAATCCCTATGTCGCAGATTCTTGAAGCATCGTTGCCTCCTGGCCAGCCCGAAGTTTCTGCCCTCTGGCACTCTGTGCAGCCCGTGCTTTCACGACCTGACCAGTTGGCACTCCTTGCCACCAGGCGTGGTAGACTGTTGTTGGTTGGTGCGAACGACCAGAGGGTGCTGGCGTCTGCTGCCCGCAACCAGCATGATTTCCAGACCGCCCTCAGTGCACACGTGGTCGAGCACGAAGCACTGAGCGCCCATCTATGGAGGCAGCTCACAGTTGAGACACTTGGGCGACACGCGCCGTTTCTTATTACTGTGAATGGTCGCTCCTACAGCGTGTCGTCGCACGGCCTGCCTGCGGGGCCCGAGCGATCAATTTTGACCCTTCTCACCCCGGTCTTGTCAGGCATGGACGGCTTCCAGACATGCGCCAAGCAGTATGGCACTGATCTCTCCGGCGCCGGCGCCGACGACCTCTGCACTACACCTCCTTACGACCCGCCGTCATACGACCTGCCCCAGTCTCACAAACACAGTCGCCGGGGCGAAATGCTCGAGTTTATTCCCAGCATGCACAGACCGGAGCTCCAGTTCTATTACACAATGCTGTCGGCGAACGCTTGCGGCCTGTTTGGGCCTGAGCTGAGTGAGGCCCTGCAGGCGCCTGCTGTCAGCGAGGTATTCCTCGACCCAGACACCGCCATGCCGTCCCTGTCTCCAGGCCCTTTGCCAGCAAACGTTTCGAGCCAGGGCTTACAGACAGAGAGCATCAGCGGTGTCCAAGATGGCGACCCTACTTTGCCGGATTCAAAGTATCTGTCCCACAAAAAATGCCAAGAGTGCGGCGTAGAAAAAAGCCCGGAGTGGCGCAAAGGTCCCAGCGGTCCTAAAACGCTATGCAATGCCTGCGGTCTTCGCTACGCCAAACGCCTCAGAGGTGGCTAGCTGCGGCTTTAGCTAAATCGTCTATCGCTTGCCAATTAGTACTATTGGGATCTCCCCCCTGCATATATTATTCACGAGACAGTTTCCCCTGTAGCTATAAAGTGTGTGTTGTCCCTGCGACAACCTGTTGTCCTGCTACCCGGGCGACAGGTGACGGCTTGGCCGGCAACGGCAAACACTACACTTGCATGCTGACAGACAGCCGTTGTGCAGCGGGGTTTCGCTGGTTGCTGCGGCTCACCGGCCCAGTTGCATCCCGCGGCAGTGCTATTGGAGACTTGCCGGAGCAGCCATTTCAGTGCAAAGCAACCCATGTAACCAGAATAAATTGCCAAACCCCCCGGAACCAACAACATAAAACACAGCTGGCCTGTGAGACACCGCAGCGTGCCAGTTGCGCCCGGTCAACAATGCTACGGCCGAGGCAACAATGTGGGCGCTGGTAGTATCAATCCAACTGTGGTCATCGAATATGCCGTCAGGCTGCCCTCTTGAGGCCAAAGGGCCCCCAGAAGCTTCGAACCGTCTGCTGACACCGGGCTTACACCAGCATCCCTTTTGGAAAAAGCCAAACTCATCGAATAAGCAAGATAAACACGCCAGAGGCCATGAACCTGAGTCAAAATATGCCGCCCGCAGGCACGACAGGCAAAATGGGTGCGCCAGCCACCGGTCCTCTCGATGGCCAGTCCGTCACAAAGCGCTTGCAGAGCGAGCTGATGCAGCTGATGATGTCCGCGCCCGCGGGCGTCTCCGCTTTTCCGGAGTCCGACTCCAACCTGCTCGTGTGGGCCGGCACGATCGAGGGGCCGGACGACACGTACTACCAGGGCCTCAAGTTCAAAATCTCGCTTGAGTTCCCGCAGAACTATCCGTACTTTGCCCCCACGATCAAGTTCACGAGCCCCATGTGGCACCCTAACGTGGACATGTCAGGGAACATCTGCCTGGATATCCTCAAGGAGAAATGGTCCGCAGTCTACAATGTCCAGACCATTCTTCTCTCACTGCAATCCCTGCTTGGCGAGCCAAACAACTCGAGTCCTCTCAACGCTCAGGCTGCCCAGCTCTGGAACCAGCCGGAAGAGTACAAACGTCTGCTTATGCAGCGATGCCACAGCGAGTCCTAACTCGCCTGTTGCAGCTGTTGCGGCTGTCACGACACCGCTTCGTCAATGCTAGCGCAATCCTGTGCTTTGACGCCTGCGTTGCCAAAATCTTCATGCGAACGCTCCACCTCTTCCCTACGCATATCCCAGGCTTTCCATCTATAGCGTCGGCCTCTGGCTGTCGCATGAACAGTCCGGTCCAAAGCCCGCCAGCATTTCAGCGTCGCCAGCACATGAGGCTCCCCCGAGTGACTGGGTTTCGAAAACATCAAGCATCTATGTTCCCCAGTCCCGATGCATATGGCGTATAACATTTAAATAAAGGCTGGTATAGTCGCGTCCAAGCTCTAATTCTCAGCGGTGGCTGTCGTAGATGTGTCAGTAGGCTGGCCAGGCTCCCCACACCACGCTTGCAGGGTGTATCCCACCCCCGTGAATGACCGCAGCTCCATGGGCTTTTTTACCCACTTTCGACACGCCCAGTCACTCTTATCTAGCGGCCGCGACGTCACGCTGGGCGCGTTGCTGAGCGCTTTGGCATTAAGGCGCATCGCGGTCTCCTCGCCGCCCTCTCGTTTAACAACTTTCTTTCGCGGCACCCTGGGCTTTGTTTTGAGCGTGTCTGCTGGCGACTGCTCGCGGATCTTCGCCAACTTATCGCCGGTCGCTTGGAGCGTCACTAACTTGCTCATAGTCTGGTCAAGTTCTGTAAGCAGGGAAGTCGATAGTCGCAGTAACGTAGCCGCAGCAAGGTAGTCGCAGTAAGGTAGTCGTCAGTAAGGTCGTCCGTATAAGGTCGTCCGTATAAGGTCGTCGGTGTAGCGCCGTCGTCAGTAAGGTCGTCAGTATAGCGGTCGGCAGTAAGCAGGTCGTCGGCCGGCATCACCAGCCGCAGTTGTCCAGCTTCCGTTAAAGACAATTGCTCACTTGTTTTTGCTTGTCGAGCCCTGTTTCGCCTGCCAAAGCTCCTTCAACAGAGCAGAACGCTGTGGCTCAAGTGCTGCGCTTTGGAGGAGAATTATTGCTATTAAATATAAATAATCGTACAGTTCATAGATATTGAGAAAACAGGTCGTCGTTCAACCAGCCAACCTTTTCAAACGCGCCGAAAAGACGGGATGCCTTATTCACGTCGATCCGACACGCCTTCTGGGAATCTGTGCGGCGGAAAGCAAGGCCCTGGCGCAGGCGATGCACCTTTTCTGCAAACAGACGGCGTTTGGAGTCCAGGTACACATCTGCAGGTAGGCGAAGAACACTAGCCAAGTGGGCCTCCGCAGGATGAAGCAGGTGCACGTCGGGATCGTTACTGAGATCCATGGGCGCGCCCTTCCACTCAGCACGCAGAGAGCGGCCAGGTGGGAGAAGAGAAATTGAAGGCGAGTAGTCTTCGATTTGAGTGATGTTCAAGTCATGCACCCGCACGGGGGAGCCGGCACTAGGGCGTTTCTTGGCAGGAGACCGACGAGGTGTAGAAAGGTGCTCCTCGTCGGAAGATCGGTCTGAGGAGGCGCGGTCGGCCGGCGGCAGAGAAGCAGCTCTGGAACGGGTGACAACACTGTCAGAGCTCTCAACGTCGCTGGCAACGCGGCGAATTGTCCGGGGTCTCCGGCGTGCACGCGTTTCTGTTGGGCTGTCAACGTAAATATAACGCGACCATGTGGGCTTGTGAACGGGGTACAGGTCTAGAAACGCTCTCTCGCGCTTGTAGTACTGAACTGGATCCGTGATCAGGCTGTCCCAACATGTGATCATTCGCTTCCCAGTGCTAGATGGGTTCAAGAACGAGTCGTTTGATGCAGCGGATGTAGCCGGAGTCGGTCTGTGCGTCGCGGGAGCAGGACTTGCCGAATCGGATGACGACGGTGTGCTATATGCGGCATGGGCAAACGTATCGTCATTGTACTGCCGTTTCCGGTACGAATTCACTAGAGACGCCAGATCCGGGTACGGCGACAGGGGCGGAGAAAGCATCTTCAGCGACACATCATCTCTTTGAGTAGTAGTCGTAGCAGCAACAGTCATATTCTAGCTGGCGCAATCAAGACGCGACAATTGACGATGATAAACAATCTAGCAGACACAATGGGAGAGCAATTAGGCGTAGTACTTGGCAAGAGAATCCCTCTGTTCAAACCAAGCAAGTAATGACTTTTTTGTATCAAGCCGTATGGGGTGTGAGTCGATTGGGAGAATCTGCCATCAGTAATATATAGCACATATTTTCTTCACTTTTTTCGTGCATCACCTTACGTCATCGAGGTTATCAGGTATGTAAGATACGCGCGCTCGCGCTATCTAAAGCGTGGAACCTGGTGCGATAGGGCTGAAACTTTTCAGCACTATTTTCAAGAGTATTTTGGTTTTTTTCTCCATTTTTCAGCCATCAATTGCCGGTCCTTGTGACCGTTTTGTGCTTTGCCGAAAAAGTTTTCCCTGCAGCAAAATGGTTAGGGTTATGTCGTGTCAGCCCAGTGCGTCTAGATGTGTTGTGACTAGCCCAAAACAAACCACAATTGGGACCTGCTGGGGCTCAATTGAAGACAGACACCAGTCTTCAGTCATTTACTTACCCACACAGGAACCACGGAGTTGATCCCGGGCGTGTTTGGGTACCTTGGACCCTATTCTGCAAAGTCTAGAGGGTCCTGCATTAGGGCTTCGCCCTGGCGGTGACTTTCACCCACTCAGAATTCGCAGCCCCATGGGCGCCTTGAAATTGCAAGTGGCCTAACCCTGATAGGTCGAGAATCCTGGATTCCGATCAGGGCATGAGATCACATGAGTGCTCAACCACTTTTGCTAGTTGGCAATCGCCGGCCGTCAAACCATACTTGTTAGATAATCCTAGAGCTTAAGTTTAACGTGCTGAAAACCGGGGTGGCCCACAGGCGCAAATGTAACCCAGAACGTTTCAACAGCGCGAGAAGAGCTGACTGACCCCATTTTATACCCTAGTGATGGTCCTGCGCGCTCGCGATGATCTTAGCCTGCTGAGAGGCAAGATCAGTATACACGCATGGGAACTAAACTTTTACTACCGATTTGACAGCGGAAACTCAGGCCAAACGTAATTCAAACGAGTTAGTTTAACTGTAATGCTAAGCCCAAATTACAGTTACTAACATCGGCTTATGGTCTACAGCCAGATTGCTTTTGTAAAAGTGGTGCTAAAGCTTAAAGCCTCACAACCCAATTTGGCTGAGACCTGCGAGATTGTTGAAACGCACAGCTCAACTACCTATCGGGGAGCAGAATTAGTCATGGTCGCTTTTTTAGGACTGACGAACTGGGCTTTTGTGGAGGATTAGTTGGATATTGGGGGTAACTCATGTCAGGCGACAATGGACGCAAAAACTCCTCCACTTCGGCTTCGGTGGATGGTGTCGCGTCGTTCGAGCTTCCAAACCCGGTAGCTATCACGGTGAACACAGATGGCGCGTTCATAGACCCCGTGGGCAGCCACAGTGCCCAGGAGCTCAACATCAGCCTGCCGAACCACGACCGGCCTGTGTCACACATATCCCTCGATATTGGCGGCTCCTTAAGTAAAATCGTTTATTTCCGCAAGAACAAGCGGTCGAAGGGGGGCCGGCTCCAGTTCGAAAAGTTCCAAACTTCACGCCTTGGCGAGTATATGGAATCGCTCAGGTCGCTCATCTCCCAGCACCGTGCTGTCAAGATTGTTGCCACCGGTGGAGGATCATACAAATACCATGATCTGATCAAAGAGAAATTGGGCGTGGAAGTGGAGCAGGCGGACGAGATGGAATGTTTGATCAACGGGGCTGCTTTCTTCGCCCAAAAGATCCCGGAGGAGATATTCGTCTACACTGACGAAGCGCCCATGGAGTTTGTCTCTCCACCGCGCGAGTTTCCCTGGCTCCTAGTCAACATCGGCTCGGGCGTCAGCATGCTCAAGGTGCTGGGTCCCCAAAAGTTCGAACGCATAGGAGGATCATCGCTGGGCGGTGGCACTCTATGGGGCCTGTTGTCTATGCTGACACCTGCTCAATCATTTGACGACATGCTCCGGATGGCAGAGTCTGGCGACAATACAAAAGTAGACATGCTGGTGGGCGATATCTACGGCACGTCGTATCCCCGCATCGGCTTGAAAGCCTCAACCATTGCCAGCAGCTTTGGCAAAGTGTTCAAAGAGAAAGATAAATCACAAATTGACCCCGCTGATATCAGTCGAAGCCTGCTGTACGCGGTGTCCAATAACATCGGACAGCTTGCGTATTTGCATGCCCGGTACCATGGCATCGAGCACATTTTCTTTGGTGGCTCATATATTCGCGGCCACCCGCAGACCATCCACACATTGGCATATGCCATCAAATTCTGGTCACAGGGTGAAAAAACGGCCTATTTTTTCAGACACGAAGGGTATCTTGGGGCCGTAGGTGCCTTTATCGACGAGAAGGGCGATATCCCCGCAGGCAGTGATAGCAGCTCAGAGGAGGGTCCCTGCTCTTAGCCTTGGAGCCCGCAAAATGTTATCCGGGCTCTGGAAGAAAAGTCCAAGTCAACTCCAACACAAAACCCCATTAGAGGATAATACAGTATTATAGAGCGCTGTTGTTGCAGACAGAAAAGCAACTTGAATTGCTATTGAGAGATAGATCGATAATATACATAGCAACCACGACAGGGATTAAGCTAGGAGCTGAACCAAATACTCCTTGGCTTCGTTACGTGACTGCGAATGGCGACTGCCTTGTTGGGAGGCGCTTTGGAGCGTACGTGACACGCCCTGTAACTCTGTGAGTTGTTTGGCCACTTCCTGCAGCCTATGCTCGCACAGAGCCACCCGTCTATCTGTGACCGACTTTCGCAGGTCCAGTAGTTTCCGTCGTTCTTGTAGATCGTCTGTAAGGTGCACATCCGCCTGAATCAACAGGAGCTCCTTTTGAAGCGCGCTCACGTCACGTTGGAGCTGCTGGACTTCGCTGGCCGGTGCAGAATCACGCTGCAATTGTCGAATTTTGGCTATATTTGAGTCGATTTTTTCATTCTCGGCAGTCAGTCTGTCACTCAGGTCCCTTTTCTCAGACTCGTTGTTTGATTCGGTGTTGTGGTTATAGAAAAATGGCTCGTCCCCCGCGAGCTTCTCAAAGAAGTCAGATCTGAGCTTCATCTCGTTATACCACTCGCGGACCTTGACGTACTGTGTCTCGAGCTCGCGGACGCATAGGTTTCCGTCCATACCCTGGCCTGCAGCAGTTCTTGTCTGCTCGCTCATATTTATTTATTGAGCGCGTCTTCCGCGTCTGACAAAACTCAGCTCACAGCTCAGTCATATGGTCTGATTTCGGCATCTGTTGAGAAATTGCAATTGCGGCTATAACGCGTTGTGCAGTATCTTGGAACCAAATTTCGCTGGGTTTATCTGTTACTCTGCCAGTCGATGCCGGACGGTAAGGACTACATGGCTGTGGAGGGCAGCCAGCCGAGGTCACCGACATGCCCTTCCGAGCACGTGGCAAAGATCAGCGTACGAACTAAAGCCAAGGGCGACCGCAAAGATAAAAGCCCCGAGAAGTCGGGACGCGCGCTTATAGATGTTATTGTTGAAATTATGCAGAGGAGAGACGGAAAGGACAAGACGCTCAAACTGATCCAGTACACTGGTAAACTCTTGATCCGCGTTGGTCGCATAGCCCAACTACGAGAATTGTTCGCGCGGTACCCAGTAGAAGCCGCCGTTGCACCGCTGGTGGCGGAGCTTTCGATGTTCCGCAAGGTCATCAAGCTGTTCGACTGGGCCAAGACGATGCGGGAAATGCAGAAAGCCGACGAGCACAGCTTGGTTGAGTGGATAGACCTATACACCGAGATTATGGATGATCTCTACCTACTGGCCAAGATCGGCACCATCCGAAAGAGTGCGGCCGGCCGCCTCGCGTACCAGGCAGACATTGGCTGGTTCGGGGCTATAATACTGAACTTGTCGGCCAAAATGGCTCTGTCGGGTAAACGCGACCTGCCCTGGAAACTGGACGTGTCCAAGTTGCTATTAGACCTATGCTTTTGCTCTATTGATATTTTTGAGCTTAATGTCGACAGCTTTTGGCAAACCGCACTAGGACTGGGGAGCGCTGTCATTGCATACGCCAAAATCTACCGGAAAGTGACGTGAGGTGCATGACACTATCAAGAAATCACGCCGCCAGCACGGAACGTTTGTATATCAGCGGGGGAGAACCCGTACTGCTCGAGGATCTCATCTGAGTGCTGGCCGAGCGTTGGTGGAGGAGAGCGGATCTGAGGCTGTGTCTCGCTCCATTTTATGGGGGAATTGACCAATTTTATAGGACCAGAAACGGGGTGGTCGACAGACACGACCATGTTGCGGGCCTGTGAATGCTCGTGTTCAAGTGAGTCCTTAACATCGTTGATAGGCGCAAAAGGGAACCCCTTGCCGGTCCACAGCTCGCACCACTCATGGGTTGGTTTCTGGCGGGTCACCTCATTAATTGCACCGACGAGCTCGCTGCGGTTCTTGACGCGCAACGCATTCGTCAAGTACCGCTCGTCTGCTTTCCACTCGGGTTTGCCAACGCCGTCACAGATGAGGCGAAACAAGTTATCGTTACCACCGCCCAACATCACACTACCGTCTGCCGTTTCAAACGCCTCATAGGGGACGATTGATGGGTGTGCTGTGCCCTGGCGACCAGAATCGCGCTTGCCAGAGACCAGTACACTGCTGGCGATGTTGGCAAGCGTCGCAAGCTGACAATCCGCCAACGAAGCGTCAATGTGCTGCCCGCGGCCTGTTCGCTCTACATGGCGCAGCGCTCCTAGAACGGCTATCACGGCATACAGCCCTGTGGTAAGGTCTGTGACTGCTACGCCGACTTTGGCGGCAGGGCCGTCCGGATTACCAGTGATGTGCATCAGCCCAAACTCCGCTTCAACCATGACGTCGTAGCCGGGGCGCTTGCTGTAAGGGCCAGTCTGGCCGTAGCCCGTAATACTCACGTACACTAGTCGGGGATTGATCTTCTTTAATGACGCGTAGTCGAGGCCATACTTTTCGAGGCTTCCAGGAATAAAGTTCTCCACAAACACATCTGCCGATTTGACTAGCGTCTTGATTATCTGTTGGCCCTGCTCGCTCTTAAAGTCGACACCAAGCGAGCGCTTGTTCCTGTTTGCACAAAGATAGTACGCCGACTCGTCGCCTGGGGCAAACGGAGGGCCCCAGGCACGCGTATCGTCGCCACGCGTGGGGTGCTCAACCTTTAGCACATCCGCGCCTAGATCACCGAGGATCTGGGTAGCGTAAGGGCCAGCGAGCACCCGCGTCAGGTCGACCACGCGCACTCCCTCCAACGACGCCTCTGCACCGGGAAGCGTTGTGTATCGCGGGCC
Organism: Wickerhamiella galacta; assembly: GCA_030582755.1. Classification (NCBI taxonomy): domain Eukaryota; kingdom Fungi; phylum Ascomycota; class Dipodascomycetes; order Dipodascales; family Trichomonascaceae; genus Wickerhamiella; species Wickerhamiella galacta. Next base: position 62,913 of record JAJMGW010000015.1, on the reverse strand, counting down.
CCGGGGCAGCACATTGAACACGCCTCGGTGCGAACGATGTGCCAGGCCCGAGACTCGAGGCACCAATCGTGCAGAACCAGCTCGCCAGAGAGCCATGATTCAGCAGAGGAATCCGGGGAATACATGCAGCGCAGCGTGCTAAAAGAGCCTGGTGTTGGCCCGAATTATTAACCGGCTACACGATTGCCCAGTTTAAATGCAAAGACTGGGTCATTGGGATTGTAAATGGTAAATTCAATCTAAATTCAATCTAAATTCAATGGCAACAACAGCCCCAGCGGGTCGCCAGGTCTCAGATAACACCCACCCCCAGTTGCAGATAACACTCTCCCAACAACAGCGCGCGAGACCAAAATGCGCCAAGGCGGAATGATTCGGGCCTTGCCAATTGGAACAGCCAACTACACCTGCAGTGAAGCTACCAGCGCCGTCCCGGCCGTCGCGCGATACCAAGCGCCGCCCTAACCCCGTCGTCCCAGAGGCACGTGATGCCTCCGTCTTACGTGAAATTGCCCTTGCCGGGAAGCCAATAACATGTCCGATTTCACAGCCGGCAAGCGCAGCGACCAGGTGTTGAGCGAAAAGTGGGACTTTGTTCTGTCGAACGCGCTTGTTAAGAGCGGAATCGGTTTTGGTGCCGGCGTTGTGGCGTCGGTGCTTCTGTTTCGCCGCCGCGCATGGCCCGTCTGGCTTGGATTGGGTTTCGGAGCGGGCCGCGCCTGGTCTGAGGGGGACGCCGTTTTCCGCGTCCCCCCCGGACCCTCAGCCACCAAGTCCGGTGTGCGCGAGGTCAAGGCTTGATATCATAAAACGAGGTGACCAACTGACCGTGTAGAGGTTCCTCGAGGGTTCTCGCAGTGCCTGCAAAACTTGCAAGACCTGGACTCTCTAGCATAGTAGACATTGCTCCGACAAGTGAGCCGGGCAGCGCCGCGACAGTTGGCGCGCGCGCGCCCTTCGGTCGGGGGGGAGTACACACTGGTATTGTACAGAATATCTATCTATTTAGGCATCATTGCTACAGCAGCTCCTAACCGTCGGCTTAGCCGCGCGACTACTAGGACGCTGCTAGGTCTGCGGGGGCTTGAATGCTGATTATCCGAGATGAGCCCAGACAGGCCCAAGTTGGGTGGGTAGAAACGCTCACAACTGGCTGGCAGGCTAGGCACGTACTGCCTCGGCGATTGACACGGCGTAGACTAGATAGCGGCAACAGCCAGGCAAAATCACCGGGGATAGCAAGTCAGCGCCCTCGTAGAACACACAGTGTCCGGCGCGTTTAATCTACTAAAACAAACAGTCTAGGCACAGGCACACAGAGAGACCTGCGCAGAGGCCACAGCAGCAGTCGCCGCAGCACCCGCGTTGCTGTTGCTGTTGCTGGCCGTACGCTGGCTGTTGAGCCCCATAGTACCCGCCTCCTCCTTGCTGGTAAGACATCGGTGGATCGCAACCATCACTCCGTGTTATTTATACAAAGCGTCCTGCTGCAGCGTTGTTCTAAGCGCAGCAACCTGCAGGCGGAGGCTAGCGATATTGCTTTCTGGTGTGGGCGCTTCGCCTGCGCTGCGGCACAGGTACCCCTTCACCAGGCGATTTATTCATCGATGGGAGTGAGCACTAGGCTGTTTGCGTGGGTGGCCGTGGTAGGGCCCCGATATCGGCCCGTCGTGGCGATGTGTGGCTTGAGTCGTGCCTGCGCCACGCTCACGTGAGAGCGCCCGTTGCTTGGCGAGGTGATCTCAGCGCAGAAACGCGAGCTCTTGCGCGCTTCTATAGTGCCAGTTAAGTACATTTATCTAGCACGCACAAAGGCGATGTGAGGTGTGTGGCCAGCCGCTCGATGCATAGGCGATGCGGCGATGCGGCGCTGCGGCGCTGCGGCGGTGTGGCGGGTCCATGCCCCCAGGGGAAGGCACTTTTGCCAGCCGCTCACAGGCCAATCGGTTCCTAACGGCGCAAATATGGACAGCTGTATGAATGTGCAGATTTTCAACGTGCGTGCATCGCTGGTGAGGGTCCCAACGCGCAGATCTGACGCGATTGGGAAACAACGAAGTCACAACCCAAATGACTAACGGGAAGACCCCACATCGTCTATCAATTTAGGTCACCTTGGGGCTCTTGGGACTAAATTTACGGCGCACGCAGGATACTGGTGGGATGAATGCAGAGGATTATACGATTAGAGCCATAGATGGCACCAAGCTGGCTGCACGGCGATTCCAGGTACCGTCAGGGACCCTACTCAAGGCGAAAATAGTCTACGTGCATGGGTTCGCGGAACACCGCGATGTCTACAACGACTGGTGGCCTGCGTTTGCACAGGCCGGCTACGAGGTCACCTTGTTCGATCAACGTGGGCACGGCCATACGGCGAGAGATTCCCGGGAGTTTGGCCTCTCGAACGACTACTATGCGTTCAAGGACCTGGACTCTGTGATCCAACACACATTGCGCAACAACAACCACCCAGCATTTTTATGGGGTCACTCCATGGGCGGCGGTATTGTCTTGACGTACATGGTCCGAGGCAAGCATCGCGAGCGCTTCGGCGGGTTTATCGCCAACTCTCCGTACGTAAAGAGCAATCGCGACACGGATCCAGGGTTTAAAGGCAAGCTCCTTCCTTTCCTCCACAAGATTGCTCCTCAGTACCGCGAAAAGATCGACCTCGGACCCGAGCGCTGCACTAATGACCCGTCAAAGTACGATCTCTATCGTGAAGACCCCCTCCGGCATAATATCGGCTCGGTAGACCTCGTGCATGGTATGGTGGTGCGCGGAAAGGATTTGCTGGTGGCCACGAAAGTTGCTGAGGCTGTGGATCGCCCGCTGCTGTTGTGCCACGGGGATGAAGACCGGATCTGCGACTACGGCGCAGCCAAAAAGGCGTTCGACCTTTTTCCGAGTCTTGACAAGACCTTCCTCACTTATGAGGGCATGCCCCACGAGCTGATGCAGCTCAAGAAAGAAGACTCGGACGCCCACCGTGCCGATGTTCTCAAATGGCTCGATTCCCACCTTTGGACCGCCGAGCACTAGAGGCGATGACCCTGCCGCTTTTGAGTCGCCGCCAAATGACCTAACACCACGCGACTTTTATAGAAATAACTGAATACATATGTATTAATGACACCGCAAGTGCTCGCGAGCATACAGGTCAAGGCTAGATTCGTCGTACCGCCTGTGGTCCCCTTTACTGCCGTTGTCAACTCTACTATAGATTAATTATTATATATCGGTGTTATTTATTTTTATCTTGTCATTGATAAATATTAAATATTCTGACTTTTATAAAGGTTATTTTAGTAAATATTAGATATTCTGGATTAACTTTATAACAGTAATTCTAAGGTAACTATTACTATTTATTTATTTAGTTATTTATTTGTTTATATGTCCCTAATTTGAATTGATTTACACAATAGTTAGCTGCAGCCGGGCCTGGAGAATGGCATTATTTATTTCAGACCACAGCACAGCGTTCTGGTTCGGCCTAGACCGCTTACAAAAGCGGTCCAGGACCTCTGACGTCAAGATTCGGAGCCACTGGAACTCAGGGTACACATATGCGTACAGTGTACTAAAACTTGCAGAGTTCAAAGCAGATTCTACACTCTTCTCACGGAGCAGCCGATGCATTGCTAGGCTCCTTTTTATACTACTACTTTACTACGTAACCGTAACCCTGCATGCCTGACCGCGGTTGCTATTACTGTCTCTGGCGTCCCCAGCGTTCTCCAGCACTATTCAACTGATTGAAACAGCAGGCCTAGCGTTCCAGATGCGAGTGCTCCAAGCAGGGCAAAACTAGCTCGTATCATGCATATTTACCTCGACGATCTTCTGCAGCTGGAAATACCCGAACCCTCATTGGCCAGCACCAGTCAGATCAAGTGGAGAAGAGCCCGGGCTATCGAAAATGTTGTAGAATAGAATTATTTCGAGATATAATCCTGTTCTCTTGGCTCGTTTTTGTTGCCGTCGTTCCGTGAGCCGCAAGCCCAGATTTGTTCGGCATCACAAATCGCTAATGCAAGTGCGGATGTACTACATAACGCAGCGTGACTACAGGGGCAGCCCGGTTTTTTTCCTATCTACCTAGCTACCATGTCCCGTACGGCGACTACGCCCGCTCTGGTAGAAGCAGCGCTGCCCGCCTATAGCCAGCTGCAACAGGAGGTACCGCCCGCGTATAAATCAACGTTCGTCAAAACGGGCCGGGCCGGTTCAAAGTACGAAATGACAAGTCGTTTCACGCGCGCACTGACCCGCTCGTGGTGCAAGGTAAAGCTAGAGGTCAATAACACTCAACTGGTGATGACCTCCGCCGGTATAACGGGCACTTCCACACGTAGATACTCGCTGCAGTGTGCCCAAGTTGGGTTAGCTTGTGACTACGAAAAGAGGCCTTTCAGCTTGAGGATCCGTGCTGAATCCCAGCAATTCCTTTTAGCTTTCACGTCGCTCGAGGAGTGCGTCGAATGGCTAATGGCTCTGGACACAGCAATTAACTTCAGCTTGCCGATAGAGATGCGCACTCTAGCGCCTGAACCTGTCATGCGGGGCTTTCACGCAGAGGGGGCAGACAAGAGTGTCTCGAGGAGCAGCGAGAAAGGAACCGCCGTCGATACCACTGCTCGCCCCGACCTCGGTAATCGCACCAGGCAAACTGTCGATATGCGCGGCTTTCCCTCTCTCCATTTCACCGCTCCGTGGGAAGAGCCGATGGCTCAGCATTCTGGTGAGCTTAATGGCTGAAATATATTTATATAGTACAGTACAGTTTGTTCTAGTCAGCTGTGGGACTGAAACGATCAAGTAACCTAGTTTAGCTCCTACTCAAACAAGTATCTTGCATTTTCCTGATCCACAGTATGTTTCGCGCACTGATTCCCAAAGCGTCATTATTGTCTGCCCCAGGTGCCCAGTATTGGAATTCACTCTACACCAGGGGGTTCCCGCGGCGCCATAAGCTGCCGCAGCACTGAAACCCCCCGGAGATGACTGTGACGAAACCTTGCAGTTTGACAATTTATATAGCACCTCCGCCTGCCCTTACCCATGGTTCGCGGTTTTTTAATCGCAGTGGAAGGACTGGACAGAGCTGGAAAGTCGACCCAATGCAACTTGCTGTGCGAAAAGCTTAGAACGGTGGGTCCTGTCGAGCTTCTCAAGTTCCCTGACCGCACAACTACCACGGGGGTCATCATAGACAAGTATTTACAGACCGGGCTCTCCCTCAACGACCAGGCTGTCCACCTGTTGTTTTCGGCTAACCGTTGGGAGCTTGAGCAGACCATCACAATGAAACTGAACGCTGGGGTGACCCTGGTTGTTGACCGCTACGTTTACTCGGGCATTGCCTTCTCTGCGGCCAAGGGTCTCGACTTTGCATGGTGCAAGCACCCCGACGAGGGTCTTCCCGCGGCCGACCTGGTCGTGTTTCTAGAAGTGTCACCCGAAGTTGCCGAGAAACGTGGCGGATACGGCGCCGAGAGATACGAAAACCGCGAGTTCCAAGAAAAAGTGCTTGTTGAGTTCAAGAAGCTCCAAGACGAGAACTGGGCATGGATCTCGGCGGACCAGTCCCAGGAAAAGGTTGCCGCAGAGATCTGGAGTCGTGTGTCTGACTGCAAAGTGCAGGACCAACTCCGTTTGTTCCGGTAGCAAAATATGACAGAAATGATAAATGGTAAGAAAACTACACAACTATCGACGGCACTGCAGGCCAGTATCTAGATAGCATTCTTTTTAGTGAGATAATCAAAGCGCGAGAACGTGTACCCAATGAACGGCAAGTCTTCCCGGATGTTCTTTGCCTTTCCGGGCTTCTGCTGTACAGGCGGCGCCTCAGGGACCTGCTGCAAGTCTTCGGTAGGGAAGTAGGACGTATCTGTGATGGACTTGAGTTTCGGGATGAACGGTGCGTGAAATTGTCTTATGGCATCCCAGTTCACTCCCCGGAAGAAGGGATGAGCCTTAACCTCGTCAGCACCGCCCCGCCCAAGCCGATAATTTTGGTCTGTGAGAAGCTTACGGATCAAGTCCTCGCTCTCCGTGGAGATGTGTATATCGTCTGGAAACCGCAGGTGCTCTGGCCAATTGAGGATCTTACGGTAAGTCTCTTGTGGGGTCTCTGAGCAGAACGGCGGCCACCCGACAAGACACTCGTACATGATGGCTCCAAGAGACCACCAGTCACATTCCTGACCGTATCCCTGATGAATGAAGATCTCGGGTGCAATATAGTCTGGCGTGCCAACAGTGGAGTATGCCATTAGTCTCCGCGACTTGCGCCACGTCGAGATTTGCTGGCGCTTGGAGATCGTCAAATGAATGGCATCCACCATGGTGGACATCCGGGCGCCCGGAGCGCGCAAGTTTCCTGCACTGGAGCGGTCCTTCTCCAGAAGCTGCCTATAATAATTTGAGTCGTGTGTCTTATGGAACCCCGTAGACAGGCCAAAGTCTGACAGCTTGATGTGGCCCGTTTTGTCAATGAGAATGTTGTCCGGTTTGATGTCACGGTGGATGAAGCCAAGCTTGTGTATAGCCTCGATAGCCAGGACACACTCTGCAATGTAGAACCGGGTAATGTCCTCGCTGAAAACATCATATTTTATGAGCATCGTCATGAGATCTCCGCCGGGAAGAAACTCCATGATCAGATATAGGTAGTCGTCGTCTTGGAAAGAATAATAAAGAGACACAACCCATGGCGAGTCGGAGCCGGCCAGAACATCGCGCTCGGCTTTCACGTGCGCTAGCTGGTCTTTTTTAAACATCTCAGACTTGTAGAGGGTCTTCATGGCGTAAACCTTGCCGGTGTCTAGCTTCTGCACAAGGCGCACTTCGCCGAACGCGCCCTTACCGATAACCTTGATCGTCACAAAGTCCTCGAGACCCAGTTTGGTGCGCCGCAGGCGCAGGAAGGACGACTCCTTTTTGCCCAGAGACATGAGCTTGCGGTTGCGGCGCTCCTCAGAGCCACGTTCCTGGGTAAGCGACTTTTCGGTCTCAATCCGGCGCTGGTTGCGCTCAATGGCATGACTGACATTCAGCTTGAAGAAATGTTCAGTTCGCAGCTTGACAGCAGCAGCTTTCTCTTGCATCTCCTGGCTGAACCGTTCGGGGTGCCGCTCAATGACCACCGGGGGTGCAGGCTGCACATGCTGGCGGCCCAGTCCATTGCTGCTTGCACTAGCCACGCTAGTCTGGCTCTGTGATGCCTGTACCAAGGGCATGATGCCTGTGCGGCGACTGGGCGAACTCGCCAGCACATCAGCCCCAAACCCAGAGTGCCGCGTGGGGCTGCTGTCCCGGAACGTGAACGGCGACGAGTGCACCGGGGAACTGTGTAGCGAGTGCTGGGGCGAGATTGCAGGCCGGTGCATAGCCATGTCAGGCTGGCCTGGGGGCGGCTGCTCGAAGCCCAGGTTCGGCACGTAGTTCATCTGCGGGGTCTGCATTTGCTGATAGTAGGGCGCAGAAGTTCGCTGCTGCTCGGCAATGAGCGACGCCTGGCTCGGCGACGGGACCTGCACGTATGAGTAGGGGTTCTGGCCCCGTTGAGGAGGCACGGCGCCCACCGCGTCGGGCTCCAGCGAGCTGCGGGGAGATGACTGGCCCGCGCCGGGTTGGTGAAACGTGTAAGGGGTCCCGAGGTTGGCTTGAGGTGCCAACGCCGCTGCGGGAGGCGCTTGTGGAGACCGTCTGTCAAAGTAGTTCGATGTTTGCTGCTGCGAGTACGGACTTCCACCGTACCCGCGTCCTCGCGCTGAATCGTCCTGCTGCTCAGCGAACACCGGCGGGGTACCTGCCCCCGGGGCGGAACTCCTTCCAGCCTGGTTCGTCTGCCCAACCATGAGCGGTGCGGCGACGTCCAGGGGTTTCAGCGTGGTTCAACTAGTCCTTGTCACGCGTCGGTTGTGACCCGCAATCTTGCTGTCCCTGTCACGCTGATACGTGATTGTCCTACAGCTACGTACTACTTGGTTGAATCCACCGCACCAAGCAAAATCGTGGCAACTCGTCCAGTCGAAACGATGAGGAATCAGGCACGACGTCCCGGTACGCACAGAGCCCCCGATGATGTAACGGGCGCTCGCTGTCACGTGCGCAGGCCCTTCGAATGAAATTTCGTCGGTCATCGCCAAAGAAAAAATACAACTGCACTGGTTAGGGTGGCATTGCGACCATGAAGCAGTACGTGGTCGACGACCCGCCGCGGTACATTTCTGCGATGTCGTTCGGCATTCTGAGCCCGGCCGAGATCAACAAGCTGAGCGTCGTGGACGTCACGACGCGCGACCTGTTTGATCTCGAGAACGGGCGCCAGCCCAAGGTCGCCGGCGCATTGGACCGCCACATGGGCGTGAGCGACAATCTGTCCGACTGCACCACTTGTGGAGGCCGCCTGGCGACCTGCCAGGGCCACTTCGGTCGGGTCAGGCTTGCACTGCCCGTGTTCCATGTGGGTTACTTTCGCCAGATCATTGCCGTGTTGCAGAATGTGTGCAAAGATTGCGGAGCGATGCTGCTGGACTCACAGATGAAGAGTGCGTTCCTGAACGAGCTGCGCAACCCCGCTCTGGACAACCTGCGGCGCATGCAGATCCTGAAACGGATCAACGACCAGTGCCGCAAGCAGCGCCGGTGCCTCCATTGTGACGCACTCAATGGCGTGGTCAAGAAGGTCGGTGCCCTCAAGATCATTCACGACAAGTTCCGCTGGATTGGCAAGAAAACTCCCGACGACAAGCTCGAGTTCGACGAGTCTTTTGACAACGCCCGGACGCACCACCCTGATCTCGACAAACTGCTCAAGAAGGCTATGGACGATCTGAACCCACTAAAGGTGCTTAATTTATTCAAACTTATAACTCCCGAGGACTGCGAGCTGCTGGGCTGCGATCCCTTGCACGGGCGTCCTGAGAACTTTATATGGCAGGAGATCCCGGCCCCGCCGGTGTGCATCCGGCCGTCGGTCACCCAGGACACCGCCAGCAACGAGGACGATCTCACAGTCAAGCTGACCGAGGTTGTCTGGACCTCGTCCCTCATTCGAGCCGGTCTCGATAAAGGCATGTCTCTTGTCAACCTCATGGAGCAGTGGGAGTTTTTGCAGCTGTCGCTGGCGCTTTATATCAACTCGGACACGCCTTCGGGCCCAGGAATGCCTGCCGCGAAGCCAATTCGCGCGCTTTGCCAGCGTCTGAAGGGCAAGCAAGGGCGCTTCCGCGGCAACCTGTCGGGAAAGAGAGTCGATTTCAGTGGTCGCACGGTCATATCGCCCGACCCCAACCTTGCTATCGATGAGGTTGCTGTGCCTGATCGGGTGGCCAAGATCCTGACCTACCCCGAGCGCGTCACCCACTACAACAAGGAGAAGCTCAGGCTACTAGTCACCAACGGTGCCATGAAATACCCTGGCGCTAACTACATATTGAAAAAAAATGAGAGCGTCCGCCGAAATCTGCGGTTCGGCAGGCGCAACGAGTTGGCTCGCGATCTCGCCGTGGGCGATATCGTCGAACGGCATCTCGAGGACGGAGACATTGTGCTGTTCAACCGCCAGCCCTCGCTGCACCGTCTGTCAATCCTGTCCCATTTTGCCAAAATTCGGCCCTGGCGCACTTTCCGTCTTAATGAATGCGTGTGCACTCCTTACAACGCCGATTTCGATGGTGACGAGATGAATCTCCATGTGCCGCAAACCGAGGAAGCGCGCGCCGAGGCCATGAACCTGATGGGCGTCAAGCACAATTTGGTCACTCCGAGATCGGGTGCACCCATCATTGCTGCGACACAGGACTTTATATCCGCTTCTTACCTTATTTCGAAAAAGGATCAGTTTTTCGACCGTGCTTCGTTGTCGATGATTCTTGCCATGATGTCGGATGCCGATACCCAATTTGACATTCCGCCTCCTGCGATTGAAAAGCCCGTGAGACTGTGGACAGGCAAGCAGGTATTTAGTCTGTTAATCAAGCCCAACCGCTCTTCGAAAGTCATTATCAATCTCGAGGCCAAGAACAAGGCGTTCCAGGCTCCTCCTAAGGGCCAACCGCCAGAAATGTCACTCAACGATGGCTACGTGGTTATTAGAGGATCCCAAGTGCTCAGCGGCGTCATGGACAAGAACATACTGGGAGACGGCAAAAAGGACTCTGTCTTCTATGCCATTCTACGCGACTATGGACCGGACGAGGCCGCGGCAGCCATGAACAGGATGGCCAAGATGTGCGCGCGTTGGCTTGGTAACCGTGGCTTTAGCATTGGTGTGAGTGACGTCACGCCAGGGGCTGAGCTGAACAGACTCAAGGATAAGCTTGTGGAGAGCGCCTATGCCAAATCCGACGAACTCATCAAGCTCTTTTCAGAGGGCAAGCTTGAAACACAACCCGGATGCAACGAGGACCAAACTCTCGAGTCAAAGATTGGTGGTATCCTCTCTAAAGTTCGTGAGGAAGTCGGAGATATCTGCATTAAGGAACTGGACAAACACAATGCGCCCCTGATCATGGCGATGTGCGGCTCCAAGGGTTCCAATCTTAACGTGTCGCAGATGGTTGCGTGTGTCGGACAGCAAATCATTGGCGGAACTCGTGTGGCCAATGGCTTTCAGGACCGCACTTTACCCCACTTTTTCAAATTCTCGAAAACGCCGCCCAGTAAAGGATTTGTTCGTAACTCGTTCTTCTCTGGGTTGTCGCCTTCTGAATTCTTGTTCCACGCCATGTCGGGTCGTGAGGGCTTGGTTGATACTGCAGTGAAGACCGCAGAAACGGGATACATGTCTCGAAGGCTGATGAAATCGCTCGAAGACCTGAGCTCTCTGTATGACCAGACGGTGCGCACTAGCTCGAATCTTGTGGTGCAGTTCAACTATGGCGGAGACGGGTTAGATCCGTTCGATATGGAAGGCGATGCCCAGCCAGTTGATTTCAAGCGGACGTGGATGCACTGTAGCGATGTCACATTTGACCTCAACAAAGAGGGCCTTCTACCCTACCAGATTGATAAACTTGCAGACAAGCTGCTCAAGAAAAAGGAACACCAGCTCCCTCGCCGAGACAATTCTGGCAACTTGCTGGAGCACGGGCTTGCCAGTAATGCAAAGGATGAGCACGTTGATTTGCATGATCCCCAACGCGAATTCTACAACTCTCTGAGAATCTTTCTGCATCACAAGGCGGTGTCCCTTGCAAACTTGCGCGAGCAAAATGGCCTGGGCCCCGCGCTCATTGAAGATGAAGACACTGTCCTGGACGATCCCCAAAACCTTGCCTTCATTGAAAAGATTTACAAGATTACCGCTCGGTGCGTGGAAGAGTTCCTCAAAATCTGTTTCTACAAGTACGAGCGTGCCAAGGTGGAACCGGGCACTGCAGTCGGTGCCATTGGTGCCCAGTCTATCGGCGAACCAGGCACCCAGATGACCCTGAAGACGTTCCACTTTGCTGGTGTGGCCAGTATGAACGTTACTTTGGGTGTGCCCCGTATCAAAGAAATCATCAACGCGTCAAAAACTATTTCGACACCCATCATAACTGCTGCACTCGCAAATGATGACGATGAGCGCACGGCCCGCATCGTTAAGGGCCGTGTGGAGAAGACTGTTCTCAAGGACATTACTGAATACATGGAAGATGTCTATTCGGAGAACCATGCGTACATTGGCATTGTGATAGACTTTAAGACCATTGAAAGGCTCCAACTGGACATCAAGATCTACGAAATCGCTAGGGCAATTCAGAAACACCCAAAGCTCAAGCTTGCACACTCGGATATTGTTGTTCTCCCAGAGAAAAACACGGTCCAAGTTGCCATTCGGCCCGTCGCTTCTGCGCGCAGCGCCTCGGCGGATGATGCGACCGCAAGTAAGCTGGGGCCCGACGCGTCGGAGATTTACTACCGTGGGCAGCAGCTTCTCCGTTTGTTGCCAGATGCAGTGGTTGAAGGCTTTGGAGATATCTCCCGTGCAGTCATCAACATCCGTGACGACGGCAAAAAGGAACTGCTTGTAGAAGGCTACGGGCTGAAAAACGTGATGGCCACTGACGGTGTCGTTGGCTACAAGACGTCCACCAACCATATCCTGGAAACACGCGAGGTACTTGGTATTGAGGCCGCGCGGGCGTCTATCATCAATGAGATCAGCTACACGATGGCTAAGCATGGAATGGCTGTTGACCCTCGCCACATTCAGCTCCTGGGAGATGTCATGACCTTCAAAGGTGAAGTTCTGGGTATCACGCGCTTCGGTCTGGCGAAAATGCGAGACAGCGTGCTGCAGCTGGCTTCGTTTGAAAAGACCACCGATCACCTGTTTGAGGCAGCGTTTTACGGCAAGACAGACAAGGTCGAGGGTGTTTCCGAGTGCATCATCCTCGGCCAGCCCATGGGCATCGGAACTGGCGCGTTCAACGTTATCCAGCCGTTTGCCCCGAGCCTGCCGCCAAAGACCTCGTTCTTCGAGGGCCTCGTTTAATATTATTTTGCATATAGCTCTAACTGCTCTTACCAGTACCACGATGGCAAACTAGGTAGTGCTGCCAACCGCGCCGGCTTTGTTAGCTGGTTGGGTTCTAAATTGAGTCTGTCTACTAGAGCTCCCCTACTGCTGTACTTTGTGCATCCCTCATCCCTTAGAGGTTGTCTTGACGATAGTTCCTTTAGTCATGTCCAACCCGAGCGAAATTAACGGCGGCGCCGCTGTGGCGATGGTTGGCAAGGACTGCGTGGCCATCGCTTGCGATTTGCGGCTGGGTCTGCAGTCGGTTGGAATATCTACCAGATTCGACAAGATATTCGACTACAGTGGCGTGCAGCTGGCCCTCACGGGGTTGGCCACCGACGTCCAGACGCTTGCCATAGAGTTCCGCAAGCTGCACAACCTGTACGAGATGCGGGAAGAGCGTCGTATGGAGCCCAATACAATGGCCAACCTTGTTTCGTCAACGCTCTACTCGCGCCGGTTCTCACCCTACTTTGTGGGACCGATCGTCGCGGGCATGAACTCGAAAACGCATCAGCCATACATCTGTTCTTTCGACTCTATTGGCTGCATCGACCACTCGGAGGACTTTGTGGTAACGGGTACCGCCACCGACCAGCTTTACGGCATGTGCGAGGCACTGTGGGAGCCCGGGCTAGAGCCAGAGGCTTTGTTCGAGACCATCTCGCAGTGCCTGATGAGCGCCGTGGACCGTGACGCGCTTGCTGGCTGGGGCGGGATCGTGGTTGTGATTGAGAAAGACAAGATCTGGCGCCGCCGCCTCAAGACGCGCCAGGACTAAGTTCGCCGGCGGGCATCTGGCAAAGGCCGACGGCTCTGGCCGCGGTGTATAATTTAGATTCAGTAGATGCTGTGCATTTGAATGGATTTTTAAATAGGCTGCAGGCTGGTACTACTGGGACTGCAGGTTATATACAAGTGGAACTACAGCTGACGAGACACTGCGACTCTCATAGCTTTCTCCTCGCTCTTCTCCTCGCTCTTCTCCTCGCTCTTCTCCTCGCTCTTCTCCTCGCTCTCCTAGCTCTCCTAGCTCTCCTAGCTCTCCTAGCTCTCCTCCTTAAGGCGGCGCCAGCTCTCCTCGGTTCTCTTGCGCCGTTCCTGGGCTTTCAGCACGTGGGCCCGGCGATCAGCTTCACGGGCCCCGTGCCGGCACAACCGCACTTCCCGCTCGAGGTCGAAGCAGGCACCGCTAAGCTTGGCCATAAACCCCTGGCTCTGACACTCCTCCAGAGCGTCAATGAGCTCGTAGCAGCCCTTTAGTGCGTTCGCGTTGCTCATGCTAGAAGAAACTGACCAGTTATGTAAATTTCATAAGCGAGTAAAATAATCCAAATACGATCTAGCTTTAGCTAGTTATACCTCAAATGTCTGGCACTGACTCGCCCGGCCCGGCTCAGCAGAGCGATCGTCGAGGGCCCCGCGGCAAAATGTTCGCCGTTCTCGGGGCAGGCCTCTTTACCTTTGGTGCTGCACTGCTGACCCGTAAATCTGTGATGGCTAGAAACTATGTGCCTCGGCGATTCGATGCTAACCACATTCCGCCCAAGTTCAACATGCGTACAGATGCCGTCTACGCCATGCTCAATGCCTCTCTGCTCGCAGGCAGTCTGTTCACGTTCGGCATTGCCTCGGTCTGCCTCCTGCTTGACGTCGAGTCTATTGAGGAGTTCAACTTGGCGATGAAAGAAAAGTACGGTGCTCAGCAGAGAGAAAAAGATATTGCTGAATTGGTGAAAGACGAGGATACGAGCGCACTCTTGTCGAGCTGGAGGAAAAAGGACACGACGCCAGCAAATGCCGAGGCCAGAAACTAGTTTGCCCCTTGGCACAATCAGGCTGTGACCAGGCGTCAACCAGGGGCAGCCAGGCGTCAACCGCGGACAACCAGGCGTCAACTGTACGGCTCTGACTGCAACAGCCTAGCTAATCTCCCAGCTCTTGATTGTCCCGTCAAAGCTGCTTGTCAGAACAATGTCGTCCACCGTGGCCACTGAGGATATAAAGTCCTTGTGCCCCTTTTGTTGTAGCAACCACTGCGCTTTCGTTATGTCCACGACGCCCCAGCTCCCTTGCTCTGAGCCAGTTATTGCGAGTCTCCCCGACTTGGACAGGGCAAACGTGGTGAGCTCGAACCGGGGCGAGTGCGTGTAGGACAGTACACAATTGGTTCGCAGGTCATAGACCCCAATAGCCGAACAGTCGGAGGCAACGAGGCACTTGCCTTCGGGGTGGAACATCGCCTTGTACATAGCCGTATGATCCTTAGACTCGAAAGACATGCAAAACGACTGCGACCTCGTGTCCCAAAGCAGCAGCTTGCCGTCTTCCCCGGCAGTAACAAACTCAGTGTGGCCCGTGGGGCTCGCCGCCACAGAGTTGATCGTTCCGGTATGGCCAGCATGGCGCGAAAACTCTCTATTGGCTGCGACATCCCATACTATGGCTCTCGTATCTGCCGAGCCCGTCACGAGAATCTCCTCGGTCAGAAAGCTCTGCGTCGTTACCGCGCCCTCGTGTCCAACAAGTGTGGTCCTGTACTGGCTAGTTTCAGGGTCGACGTAAAGTGGAATTGGCTTATTGAACAATCCGTACCGCGTAGGGAAGTTCCTGTGTTTCACTTTTTTGATTGGGCTGCGCGAGTACTTGGAAGTGGGGCTAGTGTCGCTGTCGCGGTTGTGGGCGCTGCTGGGGCTGTATTCGTCGTCTCCCAGTCCCCAGAAGGCCTGTCTAGGCTCTGTGCTCTCCTCAACTGGCTCGTGTCTATTCTGGTGCTTGAATTGGTAGGGTTCGTATGTGGTGCCCATGGCTGCGCAGAGGTCGTCGCCAATTGCAAACACGTCCACGGAGCTAGCGAGCCCGCCAACACAGACGAGTGTTCCTGAGGGTGGACTCGACAGAGACATTGTGTGGCCTACCGAAACCTTGACGGCCTCGTACTTGAGGCCCGTGTCGAGGTCCCAGGCCACAGCGAACCCGTTCTGGCTGAGCGTCAAAAGCGCTGTGCGAGAAGACCCCGGCTCCTTCACCACCAGCATATCCAGGACCTTCCCCAAATTGCCCTTCAATGTTCCTTTATGGCGCTGTTTGAGGTCCACTACGGGGACAAGTGACGTAGCTGCCTTGGGCAGGTAGTCCGCAGTGTCCTCGGCCCGCAGAAGCGACACGGCCGAGGTAAGTGTCTGCAACTCTGCCTCCAGATGGGCCAAGTTCACGCGAGTCTGGTCCTGGGGATCCGGGCCTGCTGGAGGCTCTATCAGCGCGGCCATGCAGTCTCCGTTCGTCGTTGGCAGCGGACGTTCGTGTTGCATAATCTGCGCGCGTCAAACCTTATCTCCACGCAGCTGCATTGCAGCAACGAAAGCGGCCAATGGTGACGTTGGCACTCTCGGAAACGCATTCTCGCTCAGGAAGGGTGCGGAAAAGAGCTCTCTGAAGCGAGTTTTTTTCCTAAGTGACGAGTTCATGCTTCTTTGCGTCAGATGTTGAGGTAGCTAATTGCGATGTGTAGGCACAGCCAGTAGAAACATGCAACTAGTAACATAAGTAGGGGGGGATCGGTATACTTTGGAATCCACGCTACCACGCTGTCACAACAGCTAATACAGCGATGGTAAGGCTGGAGCTGCGGGTCACTAGCATAGGTATGGCTAGTCCAAAATAAGTTACAATGCTACGAATAAATAGCCACGGGCACGGAACGGGACCGCTGAACGCTTGCGACTACCGGCGCTAGCCTTGGAGGGCGCGCAGCCGCTCCCGCATGGTGTTGATCGTCTCTTCGTCTTCATCGGCCGTCTCGGGCTCCTGGGAGGCCGGTGCGGCCCGCGCGGGAGATACCTTTTGGTCCTTTTTCGGGGAAACTATCTCGTTGAGAATGGCGTCAACCTGCTGGCCATCCACCTCGTTTTCGACGTCAACTTCGTTGGTGCTATCCAGCGTATCAGTGACCATATCGTCTATTATACCGGACTTGACCAGCTCCTGACCAAGCATAGCCATGGTGCTCATGATCTCGGGCACATGGACGAGCTGGTTTACCTCCTTCATCAGCTGCGCGCTGGCGTTCATGGAGCCCTGCAGTTTCTGCATGGCAAACGCCTCGCCAACCTGCAATTGAATCGAGCCCAACTGCGCCTTCGACTTGAGCAGCTTCTCGCGGTGGCGCTGCGCCTTGTAGATCTCTTGTGCCAGTAGCTTTGCCGACTTCATGTCGTTTCGTTTGACACACTGCTTGACTAGCGTCGTTGTCTTGTTCTCCGAACCCCGCAGCCACGCTAGCTGTTTGTCCAGCTCACGCTGGTTCTTGCGAATGAGCGCATCACACTTTCGCTTCTGCTCCTTCGGATCGGGCCCGTAGATAGCGCGCTTGACATAGTACATGCCGCGATGCCCAGATACCAGGCTGGGTCTCGAGAACCTATCACTCCCTTTGGGCTCCCGCTGACTAACAACACTTGCCTGGCATTTGTCTTAGCTAAGCGAGAGTTTGTTGGTTCTGATCTATGAACTTGGCGGAATCTGCCGACAATGGCAGTGGCAGCGACGCGTCGGCTACTCAGAAACGGCCGCTAGATGACATTTCTGATTCTGCCGCGAAGCGGCAGCAGTTTAATCCCGCTGACATCGACCTAGAGGCTCTGGCGTCTCAGCTCAATCAGCACACGGCTGGACATCACGCTCCCGAGGATGCCACGGGTCTGTCGCTCGAGGAGCAACTCGAGGGCGTGCTGGCATCGCTCCAGGGCGGGCAACACGAGGACAGCGCGCACCAGGCACCCGTTGAGCGGGGCACGCGCAGCGCTCCAGGACAACGCGCGCACGATATTAGTGCCTTGCAGCTGCCGCACAGCCAGCAATACGTGCAGCTCCTTGAGAGCCAGATAGATGGCAAAGTTGAGTCCGTGCAAGCAGACAACGCTACCCTATCCGCTGCGCGCCAACGCTGTTTCCCCATTTTGGATTCTCTGGCCGGCCAAATTCTCGACATGCTGAGCGGGACTCACTATCAAGAGGTGCTGAACATTGTCACACAGCCCGACACCGACAAAGGCATGGTTTACCGCCAACTTGTCGACATGTTCGAGCAGACCAAGAAACTCTACACAGTGAGCGGGCCCTTTATCCCCTACACTGTACCTGGGTGCAAGGAGTACCATGAGAACCACACCACGATCCAGCGTGCCAACTTAGCTACCTTCTGCGGAGCTGTTTTCGGACCCATTAAGGTTGGTTTCTGGGAGTTGAACAAGGCGTTCGTGAGCGCGTTCGTTCCAGAAAACGGCCGCATTCTTAAGAGCCAGACGCCGATATACCTTGACCTCAAGACCCAAGCGTACATCTCGGCGTTCTCCCAGACCGAGCGCCCAAGAGCTGAGGTGCTGGATGAGCTTTTTCCTAGCAACCTGGCTGCACAGCTGGCGAACTCGCGTCACGAGCGAACCGAACTCAGCCCCAGCGAATCAGACTTTGTGGCGCGGTGTGCTAAAAGACGAGAAAACATTGAGAAAGACGACGATCAGGTCGAGCTAGCAAAGCGTTACCAGTGGGTGTTTTTCCTGCGCGATCTCAGCGACTATATTGGCAAGCACTACCACACATTAATTCCTGCAGCTATGATCAGACCCACTCTCACCACCCAAAGTGGGCGGGCGCCCTCACCTCAGTTGCGTTCTTCGAGCGCGCAGGCTCAATCCTCTCAGAAAGAGGACAAGACAAAACGCACAACCCGCAGAGAACTTGGCGACGAAGCTAAGGCGAAGGCGGCAGAAAATGATGGCAAGCTTGGAGATGGCAACACGTTGGCGCTTTACGAGGCAGCAAAGGCATCCTCGGAGGCTCAAGAGCAGATGCGTCCGGGCAAAACATCTATATTCACTAGGCGGACGTGGACCAAGGAGGAGGAGGAGGCTCTTCTGCGGGGCTTGGATCGAGTCCAGGGTCCCTACTGGTCGCAAATTCTAGAACTCTATGGACCAGGTGGTTCTGTTTCAGAGGTGCTCAAGGACCGTACCCAGGTGCAACTCAAGGACAAGGCCAGAAATCTCAAGATGTTTTTTGTCAGATGCAATCTTCCTATTCCCGCTGTATTCCAATACGTCACTGGTGACTACGAGACTCGTAAAACGAGCGGAAAACGCGCTCGCGATAAACGCAAGTCTGAGGAGACTGTACCATCACGGGCTGCTGTACCCCACCCCCACGCGCAAGCTCCATCCCGCCAGAATCCGGCACCTGTCCAAGCTGGCGCCAATCCCGGTGACATGCCACAGCTTACAGACATGTCAGATCTCCGCTCCAAGAGCGTGGGTGCTTCGTCCGAGTCTGGTGGCGACAAACCACCTGTACTTGACGACGAGCAGCTCCAGACCCAGACAGCCGATGCCCTCGATAAAGCATTGAGCATGCTCAAGGAAAACGAAGCCGACGAGAACCACCTGCAGCACCTGATTCAAAGCGTTGGCGAATACATCAACAACCAGTCCTGAGTGTAGACAGTTGGCCCGTCCGGTATTTATTATAACATTTCACCTTAAGTAGGGTAGTGTCTAAATTATTGTTGATTGAATGCGACGGACTGGGACTTGAACTGGAGCCGTCACGGGAATTAGCCATCGTGTATACAGGCAGAACAAGGGGTAATGTGCAGTAGTGTACAAAATAAATTAGTATAATAACAGGAGATGCACCAGTCTCAGTGTGAGTTATTAGAGATTGAGCTGGCCGATTCCAGATACTCTCTGTCGAAATCTTTTTCGGCGGTCGAGAGCGTACCTTGCTCGGTGCCTCCATGAAGAACATCCAAGCGGGCATTCTGTCGAGGTATGTGCCTGGCAATGTGTACGACATCCCACGGTGTGCGGGGGTTTGCCTTCTCAAAGATCTTGTCAATTTCCTCCAAAGACCTTCCGGCAGTTTCGGGGTAGAAAATGTACACGCAGACGAAGATTGCAGCGTTGAGGGCAGCGAAAACAGTGTAAGTATAGTATTTGATGTTCGCAAAAGCTACTGGGGTAATCATCACCACCAAGAAGTTTGAGAGCCAGTTTGCTGCAGTGGATAGTCCGTTTGCTGGCGCGCGTGTTTCGAGAGGAGTGATCTCCGCGGGATAGAGCCAGGTCATACCCAGCCAACCGATAGCAAAGATAGAGTTGAAGACAAACAAGAAGACAGCGGCTGCAATTCCCGCACCTTTGCTTCCCTTTTCTTCTGCAGCCCACACGGTGGCTGTGAGGATCCCCATAGTCACTGCTTGGCCCGCAGAGCAATACAACATAAGCTTCCGGCGGCCAACCCGCTCAATAGTGAAGAACGCAATCCAGGATGCCATAAAATACTCGGTGCCATTACAAGCTCCAAGCAGACGCGACAGCATGGGCTGCAGACCTATGCTGTCCTGATAGAGCTTTGCAGCATAGTATGTTATCAGGTTAATGCCTGTCAGCTGCTGCATCACCTGGTTCCAGACCCCCAGCATTACCCGGTGGAACTGTTTCTTATTGCCAAAGGTGAAGAGCATGCGGGACGCGCGTCGCGAACCCCCAGTATCACTCAATTCAAGTGAGTGGACAACCTCGTTAACCTCTGCAGTAATGAGCGGGTCTTGGGGAGTGGTATCTTCAAAGCACGCCATCACGTCGCGTGCTTCTTCCAGTCTGTTTTTCATGATAAGCCAGCGAGGGGACTCAGGCAGACTTAGCACTGTTGCAATCAGTATAATGGCAAACACAATCTGGAAAGCCAAGGGAAACCGCCAATCGGCCTGGTCCTTCACGAACGAGAACCCGAAGTCAACCCAATAAGAAATCATGATGCCACACGTGATTAGTGCGCCCTCTATCATTACCAGTTGACCTCTATTTTCGGGCTTGGCGCACTCAGACTGCCACATAGGGACAGTAGCGGTGTTGAGGCCGTTACCCAAGCCTGTAACAATGCGGCCAACGATAAGCTGTGCAAGAGAGAACGACGTACATTGTAGAATTGCACCCGCCGTCATGATCCAGGCGCCAACAAAGATCACCTTGCGCCGGCCATATCTGTTACCAAGAGAAAGGGTTGCGAGTGCACCCATCATGCAACCGATCTCATAGATTGCAACGGTCACACCCTGGATGGAACTGTCATTCATCTTTGGGAACTGGTTCAAGAACTGAGGCAGAGTCAAAAGACCACCCATAACACCCTGGTCGTAGCCGAACAGCAGGAATCCTATACCAGCTACCGTGGCCACGGAATTGTGCAGAGCTTTGCCGCGGAAACCAAAGTACTTTTTTGTCATCGTGGAAAGAGCGTCGCGTTTAGTTATCTCTTAGTGCCTTTATATGCGGCACTCTCCCACAAGACGCAGGAAGCTATGCAGTTCTACGTCACAGGGCTGACAAACGGCAGCTGGTTTCTCCTCACCGCGCTTGTCAAACGCGATGGGACGCGGGTGGCGGCCCTAGTTTTACTATTCCAGTTACAAAAGTTTTTGTCTCACACCTGATATTTGTGCCACCGGCTGTGTTCCTCAAGCGCGGCACCCTTACCAAGAGAATAGCAACTTGACGTTACACTTAGCTAATACAAGCTTTTTTTGGTACGGCTCGACGGGATATCATAACATTATCACACTGGATATTGTAGGTCTCCAACGCACGAACTGGGGTTAGGAATCAACTAATCTGGACTGCCATCTTCCCATACGCGCCCATACGCGCCCATACGCGTCCGCTGGTGCTTAGCGGATGCCAAGCCAGCCGTACGGAAACGCTGGTGAGAGCCACACACTGTCTAATAGCGACGCTATCACTCTAGTAACCTAGTCCAAATTATAATGGGAATTTTCCAGGTGGAGATTAGTATCTCCAGGTGGGGGTTAGTTCTTTCTTGTGCTATGCATGCACACCCCGCGGTTCCGAGGGGCTTGCATATTCGTGCTTCCGGATCGCGGAATCTTATTTCGAATAGGATGGACCTCGGTATTCTAGAAAGTGGTCTATGGCCAATCAGAACACCCTGCAATGTATACGTTGAAGCTGGCTGTAAGCTGCTCTTTGCAGAGCGTATAAACAGGTTTCAGCACCAGATCCCTTCGTGCCGTACCCCACATTTAACCAGGTGTCAAAGTATGTGTCAGATGTGTATAAGCAGTCTGTCTCCAAATGTAGCAACAGACAGCATCGGAGCATACATACTAAGGTACGTTCAATTCCTTGAAGAGAAAAAGTCCTGTTAAATTCAGAGCTTTTGCCCAATAAGTTTAATTGCGGAATCACATGGAGAGTTTCTATGGATGGTGGTGTGGCCGGATCAAACAGCCTGATGGGCAGCTTACGTCACTACGTGGCCCCTTGCTCAATTGATTGTATTTAAGAGTGTGTCCCGGGCGTGTCGGTAGATATCAATCGGTATAATGCTTTCTAGCATCCTCTAGTCAAGATAAATTATTACGCGTATTTTCCGAGAACTTGCGCAAAACGTCCTACGATGATACCCCTCAAGCGTCAGCTGATCCTTACTCGCAACACTGTAGCTTTTGCTTGGCGCCGACGATATTCGCCGGTGCATTCACTTGGGGCACTCTGAGAGTCGTGACCTGGTAGAGGAAATAAAAAGGGATTATTAGGAGGGGCGTGGGTAGGTGCCGTCCGACTGTTCAGTATTGGTCTCGGGACCACCATGTCTCTCCTCCGGCTCGTCGTACATTTTGCCCAAGCTTTTTCCCTCAGAGTTATCGAATGTCTTACGCGCCTCAGCGATCTCGCGCTGCAACTGCAGAAGTTCCTCCACACGTCCCAACTTTTTCGGATCGTATCTCAGTGCAAATTTAAAGTCCTCAACCTTGAGCTTTTGTCTGTTAGCGACACGCGCCACCCGATGGGCTTCGAAGCACACGCTCGTGATGTACTCTTGCAAGATGTCTTCGAGAACGGCCACGGTCTCGGGATACGGGTACGGGACATCTCCGTAAGCATATAGCAGCAATTTTACTAGTTAGTCTCGGCAAACAAGGGTCTGCTACTCACAATCATTGGTGAAAAAGGGCGCCTTCTTGCGACGCCGGATTTCTGGGGGCATGTGTCAGCTTGGCAAGTTGGCGGTAATTGAATGTAGATGTTGGCAACCGGTGCAAGTCTCTTGCAGGTGCCTTTGGTCATCCTCTTGGGGAATTGCCAACATCAAGAATTGATTTAGAAATAATAAATATATTATATAAAAAACCTATTATAATGTTTCAGACCCCAGGGTAGGGCTTGTCTTCTGGTGGTGAGTGGCGAGGGACGGCGCAACGGCGAAAGCCCGTTACGCCGGGTTAGTCCACCATCAAGAAGAACAAAATAGTTTCATCCGACAATATCACGGTCGCAGCTCGTAGCAGTTCGTAACACGATGGATTTGAGCTCATCAAAAAAGTGTATGTCGTCGTCACTTGTCAGCCATCCACCTGCGGCATGCCGGCTCGCTCAAAATCCTTCACGGGGTGCTGGACGTGCAGGGCGCGCAAGATCAAGTGCGATCTCCAGCAGCCTGAATGCAAACAGTGTCTGAAAGCCAATCTCAAGTGCGCCGGGTACGATATCAAGCTGCGGTGGACAGGCGAGGGAGCTGATCCAGGAAACGACCGGCGGAAAGTAGAGTTTGTACAATTTCCAGCCCATATGATGTACGATACCTATGAAGAATTGGACGACAAACTCACTGAGCTACATAACAGCTCTCTCATTGGGGAAGAAACGAAACTATCTGGGCCGTTCGGTATTTTCCAGGGTCCCATAGAATCACAGGGGTTATCCGGAGTCGGCGGACGGCGGAGGCAAAAGAGAGGCAAAATAAACCTGATTGTCCGCACCCGAAGCCAGGAAGCTAGCAGAGAGGTATCACCCGCAAGTGTGTCCCCGGCCGTGGGCGGCATGGGACTGCGGGACGTGACACCAGCATTAGGCCCTGGCAGCGCAATCCAGCGGCCGTATCTGGACGACCCATCGTTTGTGGTGAATCCCTATGTCCACTCGCATCAGGCACCCCAAAATGCACTTTACTCGCATAACGAGTTCAAGTCTCTTCAAGGCATTGAAGAGGATTTGCTGTCTTTCTTCCCGGAGACATATATGGGTGCGGTATCTGCTGACCCCCAGCACCAGGATGTTCTTTTTAGCCAGATAGCCAGCGGCATGCCTGCGCAACACGTTCCTCAGGACGAGATTTTCACAATGGGGTGCTCTCCGACGTTCTTGGCTCAATCGCGCTACCTCCTTTGGCACTACAAGCACTATGTGACGCCAATCATGACGTACATTATCCACCCGAAGAATCCGTGGCGGACTATTTATTTGCCAAGGGCGTATGCGGCCATCGGAGACATTGCGTCCGGGGGACACACATCCAGCGAGCGCTACACATTACTGCATTCTTTCCTGGCAACAAGTGCCTACCATATACGCAACAAGTTTGTTCCGGGTTCGCCCGGGCACCAATTCTATACCGAATTGGCAGCAAAACTAGAACGGGTTGCCAAGAGTTGGCTTTCTCAGTGCTTGCACAGCGACACTGTTGGTAAATATAAAGACTTTTTGGTTGCTCTGCTGTCAATGGTTACCCTTGATCTTGTCCGTGGGCAGGAAAGCACCGTCGATGTACCACTGGGAGCTGCCCAGCGCTTGATCACTCTGCGGTATCAAAAACGGCCCAAGATGAGCCGCAAAGCATGCATTCTCCACAGGATCTGCGTCATGCTTACCCTTCTTCAAAAAGCCACCATTGTGGACCGCTCAATGTTGGATGCCGGCGACGGAGACCATGGCGACCTCGACGCCTGGATGGACAAAACCTTTGACGACGTGGTGATCCCTCAGAACAGCACGCTCGCGATCCAGAAACTGGAACAGCTGGAGTCCCGCCAGATGCCCCTGAGTTACATGAGCGACCAAATCGAGTTGGAAGAATATTTCAACCAGTACCAGGACTTTCAATTGCCGGTCATCGATCAGATAGACGCAATCCCAGACGACTACGAAGCCGTCTCGACTCAATTGATCCACGGGGTTCCCGACTCGCTGGTCTATGTTTTCAAAGAGGTAGTGAGGGTGTCGCGAGAGGCGCTTCGGCAGCGGGAACGTGACGGCCATACCGAGTTTAGCCACGAGCTCAGCTCAGCATGCACCCAGGTTGAGGCTGCTCTGGCTTCGTGGAAGTCGCAGTTTGAGGCGTCTAGGCCCACGGACCTTCTGGTGTCGCAAGTCAACGAAGCGGTCATGCATCATGCACTGGCATTCCATGAAGCGCTGGTGGTCTACCACTACCGGATGGCCAAGGACGTAAATCGCACGCTGCTGCAGCCCGTGATCGAACGTGTGTTGGAACACCTCGAGTCGATCACAAAGCTCAATGGCGACAATGTGGCTACGCCTGTCGCACTGCCATTCCTCTTTGCCGGGTTCATCTGCGGATGCGAGGTGACCGCCGAGAACAAGAGCCTGAGAACACGCTACGATCTGTGGTTCCGCGACATGCGTGCCTCGGGGCTGAGCACGTACGAGACAGCAATATCGGTGGTGTCTGAAGTGAATGAGAGACGCATGGCCGGTGCGCCGAGTAATTGGTGGGAGATCCTCCGCGAACGGGGGGTCTCGCTCACCCTAATTTAGCTACTAGCACTGGCCCCCTATTTATCACGTTACAATAATATGTACACACACCTACATACATACCCCTGTTCAGGCTCTTTGGAGAGTGCGGCATCACTGACTAACTGTTGTCCATGGACTCTCAGTGGCTCCCGAGCGGGCTGCTGCCAAAATGGATGCTGTTCGTGTCCGCGGTATCCATATTCAACTCCGTACAGTGCTATGCCGGTGATCTATCACTGTCCCGACGAGTGTACGCTGCACAGCCTCAGCAGGTCACCCCACTCAGCAACCGCACGTTTGGCACCTGGACAGCCATGGTTGCCATTATCCGATTCTACGCTGCGTACCACCTCGACAACCCCACCATATACAACATTGCATTGAGCACGTACGCGGTAGCTGGGATCCACTTTGTTAGCGAATGGCTAGTCTTCAAGACTGCCCGGCTTGGCAACGGTCTGAGCGGTCCTTTGATAGTTTCGAGCCTGACCATTGCATGGATGTTGGTTCAAAAGCATGCGTATGTAGCATTTTAATTCGTATACCTACATGATTCAGCTTGGAAGTAGTAAATATTACATGGAACGGACGCCGGCTAGGGCTCGCCGACGCGGTTGGCAGTCTCAGGGCCTCTCTCAGTTAAAGGTCTAGAGGTCACCACGGGGAGGCTCGCGTTTGCGCAGCTCGGCCACGACGTCCTGGCCCAGCAGGCGCTCGAAGCCTAGCTTGTCTAGCTTCTCCAGCTTAAGTGGCGTACTTGCCGTAATGGTGGCTGTCCGTGGCAGATCATTCAGCAGCGCAACCTCGCCAAAGTAGTGGCCGGTGCTCAGGGTAGCTACGACGGCGCCATTGCGCGACACCACGGCCTCACCCTCGTCTACCAGGTAAAAGTTGTCGCCGGGGTCGCCCTCGCGGATAACTATAGCGCCGGGCTCGTACGAGACAGGCTGCAGGGCATCGGCCAACTTGAGCTGCGTCGACAAGTCGAGGTGTTTGAGAATGTCCACGCTGCTCAGCACCCGCCGACTATGCTCGCGCCTGTCTGTGAGCTTGCGCATCATGATGTTCTTGAAGGTAAGACGATCCAGCGCCCAAACAGTAGCGTCTGTGACCGCGGTGACCGTGGCCGCCCGCGGAGCGTTATAGAGGAGGGCCAGTTCGCCAAAATAGGACCCCGGGCCACTGGCACCTACGTCCTCACCGTCCTTTGTGTATCTGACTTCACCAGTCTCAAGGATATAAAAAAAGTCGCCCTCGTCGCCCTGCTTGATGATAACCGTGTCGGCGCTGACCCGGCGCCGCACAAGGGCATTGAGCACCTGGTGGATAGAGTCGTTGCTAATATCGCTGAACAGAAAGATGCTCCGGAAATACTCGACCAAATGCACGGCCTGGCCTCCATTCGCGTCGTCCCGCGAGGCGGGGTCGGTGTGGGCCTCGAAGGACGGCAGCATGCTCTCCGCCGACACCGACGTACGCCGGTCAAAATTGAATTGCTGTGGAATTCCTTCGGCGGCGTTGGCCTTGGCCTCACCCTCAGCGTCCTGGAAGCTTGCTCCGAACAAACTTTTCGACATAGTGGTGAGGCTTGTCGAAGTGGACAGTTTGGACGGTTAACCTGGTGACTCAGCACCAGGCCCATTCAAGGATGTCTTGGCAGTGGCGATCAGAAGGGGGCCACTTTCATGCAGAGCAGCCTCGTTCCTGAGCTGGTCTGTCAGCATCTGCCAGCGGTTGTATAGAAATACCTAGTGTCAATATGCGCAATTGGACCGCATGCGCACCAAGCCGCTCTACTAGCGTAATCACGACTGGGGGCGCCGGTTGACACGCGGCTGCCGCTCGTAGGCATTCGGCCGGCTCTCACGGTGCTTATGCGTGCAGGGGCGGCCGTTGTGCGGGCGATTGCGACCGTTGGACGCCACATCGCTCCCAGAGCCTGACTCGGAGCCTGAGCTTGAATAGTCCGATTCGCTGATCGAGTCCTCCTCGCTCGACTCGCCGAACTCCGTGGGAGGGTGAAAGATGCAGCATACCTTGGATTTTTTGCGGTTCAGGTTCTCGTTGTCGATGGTGTCGTCCGTCCAAGCCACACGCACGCGCGATCGGGGCTCGCCGACCAGCACAAGGTGACCCGCTTCGGGTGTAGTCTGTCGGGACCGCGCTGGCGCCTCCCGCGCCTCCTCGGCGCTGCCGGACGCGCCGCCATGTCCGTTATTTCGGAACATCGTCACACGGTCGTTGTGACTAAGATGGTGGTGGGCCCTGAACAGATGGCAAGTGTGCGCCGTTTCTACACTGTAGTTAAATTAAGTGGGCTCACCTAAGCTTTGTAGTCTCCTTTAAGAAGTCCTCAAAACCCATTGTGATCACCCCGTCTCTATCTGTATCGTACCGTTTGAATGTGTCTGTGATGCTCTTGATGTTGATGCAGCTCTGCACGAACCTGTCAAACGACATCTCCGGGACGCCATTGCGGTTGATGCGCGACCCGGTATCAAAGAGAAATGAGACGCAACCAGGCGTGAGCGTGTACCCAAACGCGCTCAGGGCCGTGCTGAACTCGCCCTTGGTGATGCACTCGCTTGCGTCGGTGTCGAACCGGTCGAAAATGTTGCGCCACTCGTGCAGGTACTTCCAGAGCTGTCCAAACTCGGCGAAATACAGCGCGCCGTCCCCATCACGGTCGAACATCTTGATCATGAGCCGCACGGTGTTGGGATCGAATCTCGAATAATCGCCGTTCACGAGCGCCGTCGACAGCTCGCGCTCTGTCAAGTAGCCGTTTTTGTCTCTATCCACCTCATCAAACAGCGACCGCAGGTCCTTTCGTGGCTCAGCTGCCGACGGCTGCATGTCGCTGTACACGAGATGGCCATTCTGCTGGTGCCCCGTCGAACCCATATGGTGCGGTTGTGAATAGTGGTACCCATTTGCTGGCGGGACTGGTGCTGGCGCCGCGGCCCTGTCGTGTGGTGTGCTGGGCCTGCCAGTGTATCCGCCACCAGTGTATCCGCCGCCAGTGTGTCCGCTACCAGTGTATCCAGCTGAAGGTTGAGTGTGCGGGTCATAGTGCGCATTATAACCGTGCGATGCGCCTATCCGTGGTTGCTCGTAGCGTGACTGTCCAGCCCGCTCGCGCGGCTGTGCCGGCACGGGCGGTCGTTCGCGGGACTGTTTTGGCTGTGGGGCCCGCGCGTGGTGATGTGTGGGCTGCAGTGCGGGTCCAGACTGCGCTGCTTGTAGGGGTACATGTTGGGTCGGTTGACCATACTGATGACCTTGGTGGCTACCTGGAATGGGTCTGTGGGGTTGTGAATAATGTTGTAAGGGTGCTGGCTGCGGTGGGTGCTGCTGTTGTGGTGGGTTCTTCTGGTGCGGTGGGTGCTGCTGTTGCGGTGGGTGCTGCTGTTGCCGTGGTCTGCTAGGGCTCTGAGAGACGTTCTGTGCTCGCTCGGCGTATGTTCTACTGGGCTGAGTGCGGGAAGGTGCCTGGTAATTGCGCGGGGGCCGCTCGTCCCGGCCGTTGTAGGCAGGCTGCTGGTGCCTGTATTCCTGATACTGCGATGGCTGCGGCCTCGTGTACTCTTGTTCGTAACCCTGCGAAGGACTAGAATATTGCTCTGGTGGGCCGGTGGTGCCAAAATTCGACTGGTACCCCGCGGAAGGTTCTGACTCCACTGGTGGGGGGGCAGAGCCCCCGTATCTTTGTGCGGGCGGGCGTGGGACATTTCCAAGATCTCCATACACAGGCGAGAAGCTATTGGCTTTCTTCTTTGATCCGAAAGCCTCTGAAGGCGTCGGAAAACGAGCTAGATCATCCTTCATGGAATGTGACTAAGCCCCCGAATCCCTGATAAACGAGCGACAAGGTCTGCAAGCTGCCCGCTTAAGCGGCTGTCACGAGACTCAGCCGGCAAGAATGGAGGCTCAGGCACCGTTGGACATACCTCTTAGAACACCAAGTGAGAGTTGCAGCTGGTCACAGAGTAGCCAATTTCAGCAATGCAGCTCATTAGATGAATAGATGATATTTTATTGGTCTACGAGATGACATTAGACTAGTTTAGGCAGCGACCTGCTGAGCGCGGAGGGAAGAAGCACGGCGCTTCCTGATCTCGGCCTTCTCGGCCTTCTTTTCGCTGACGCGGCGAGCGAGCAGCTGAGCGTACTCGGCAGCCTCGTCCTTCGACTTCTGGACCTGAGCAAGCTTCTGAGCGCGGAGATGGCGCTTGTGCTGGAGACGGCGGGGAGTAACAAGACGCTGGATCTTGGGCGCCTTGGTGTAGGTCTTGCCGCTCTTGTCGGTCACCTCACGACGCACAACGTACTTGCGGACATCGTCCTCCTTGGTGAGGCCAAAGAACTTGCGGATGTGGTTGGCACGCTTGGGACCAAGGCGGTTAGGGACCATCTGGTCAGTGAGGCCCTCGATCTCGCTGTCGCCCTGCTTGAGGACAACAAGGGAGAGAACAGCCATGTCGGGGCCGACAATGCAACCGCGGACAGACTTCCGCTTGCGCTCACCAGCACGACGGGGGCGGTAGCACGAGTGGCCGGCAGAAAGGAGGAGACGGACACGGGTGGGGTGGAGCACACCCTGCTTCATGGGGAAACCCTGCTTATCATTACCACCAGTGATCTTGAAAAGGTAGCCCTTGAATTCGTCGCCAATGAGGTCGCCCTCGATCTCCTGGCCCATGCGCTTGTCGTAGAAGACGCGAATGCGGTGCTCGTCGTCAATCTCAATAAGCTTCTGTGTCCCGTTAGCCGGGTAGGCAATGTTCAGCTTCATTGTGTAGGAGAAAGGTGTGGACGGTTTGCCTAAAGTGACCAGAGTCGGTGAGTGGGTGGTTAGCAAGAACGCGGCCCTAAGCCCTATTTCCACACCATCCAAGGAACAAACAGCATCTGGTTTGTCAGCATACCCTGGCATGCCCTAGCCCATTCGCGAAGCGCGACTAGTCTCAATAAATATTTATTATATTCTCAAAGCCTAATTCGGTGGCCTCGGCTTCTTCTTGGGACCACCAGGTTCATCAGTGTTCCCTCTCTTCTCTGCCTCGACGGGCGTAAAATGAATGGGGGACGGGAAGAGGTCATTGGGTGTAGCTCTGGTTGCACTAATGCCAAACCCCTGTGAGCCAGGCATATTTGATGGGGAAACAAAGGCAGGATGCATACCAAGTCCAATTGCGGCCTGTCCAGTGGGAAAAGCTCCTTGAGGAATGGACACCTGGCCGGACCGTAAGTTTGTAGCCGATAACCCGGGCTGTCCGCGCAAAACACTTGCCGATGCCGAAGCTCCTGAGGAGTTAGGGTTCGCCGACCACTGCACCCCCCACTCGAAGCCAAAGATGTTGGAGGGTGAAGGCAGCATGTCCGTGACATACCGCGAGGGAAGCGCTGCAGAGAGTGGAGTCTGCTCCACATTGGTTAGGTTGTGTCGCGCGATCTGAGATTCTTGGTGGGCCGCGGAGCCCGACACAAGAAATACAGATGGAGACTGGGGTCCCGGCCAAGCGTGCGGCTGAAGCGGATCTTCTAACTTTATTTGCTCCTTTCCCTCAGTACCAGAATCAGCGGATCCCGACGGCAGTCGGTCCCCAGCGCCGGTTGTCTCATGGCCAGCTGATGGAATGTGGACCTTTAATTTCGGTCGTGATGTGGCTCGTGAATCACTTTCTTCGAAACTCCCAGGTGCATCGCCCAGAGGATCAGCCGCTGGTGTGTCAGGATCTCTCTGGCTGAAGTGGGCCGACGCCAAAGATGGCTGATGACGTTGTGCCACCGCGCTTTGATCATCTTTGGGCAACCCATCACTAACGAACTGCAAAGATGCCCCTTGGTTGGGTCTAAAATTGCCCAGGCTTTGATAATTCTGTGCAGCTGTCCTGCCTAGAACACCCAGTTTACTTGTTCGGGCCTGGGTGCCAGCAGCTTGACCTTCATACGTCCTCTGAATATGATGACCCAGTGCTGTCTGATGGGGGACACGAGCATAGTTGGAGGACGGTAGGCCAGTGCTATGTGGTCGGGTTGAGTGGTGTGTCGTTTCGTTAGGCAGTGGCTGGTGTGTCTTGACGCGAGAGGAGACATTGTGGACAGATGAGGGGCGTTCAGGGGGTGATATGGTGCGTTTTGGTTGGTCCGGTGTCCTTTTATTCAGGGGAACATCCTTTATTGAACTTGGATCGGACCCGGTGTCGGATCCATCATCCTGCATGGAGCTAGATCTGCTGTGGCTGACTCTACCATGGTTGGTGTCAGCATAGCTCTCGGGCGTTTTCTGTTCTTGTACATCACACTGTGGTTAGCATTGGTTTTTCTAGTTCACGATGCAGACCGTCCCACATTCCGGCACAGTAGCTTCATCGACAGGCGGGATCAAATGCAGCTAAAAATAGATATGCGAGGACGTTTTCTGCGCAGCACGCATGCATATTCGAAATGACTTGACTTTTCAGTTTAGTCGACGTGGCGAGCTAGAAGACCCCATTGCTGAAGTCTTAGGCACTAGAAAGTTGTGGGGCGTCAAAATGGTTAGGTCGCCCGGGCCACATAGATCAGCAGAACAGTCCGATGACCTGTCCGCGCCACTCATAATGTTTACTGGCGACCAACCGACACAATTCAACCTCCCACACCGTTGCCATAGCAAGTTTTGGCTCACACGCATTCTACTAACCTGCGTCGCCACATTCTCAAATCGCACTGCTGAACCCGCCGGCGTCACTGTTAAGTACCGGAATTGAGGGGCCACTCAAGCATGTTTGTCGCACTTACCTTTCGATACTTCCCCATAATGTCCTCTATAGGCGACGAACAGAACTCAAACGCCTTCCCGTCGTCGCCAACAATTACCAACGCCACCTGCACCTGGCATAGTACAGATAGCTCATATGCCTTTTTAAAAAGGCCTCCCTTGCGTTTTATGAATGTACTTTGTTAATTAACCGAACGAGAACCCCAGCAGGCTGAGCGGTATCCTGCGTGGAAACAGATGTCCCTCGTCAATACTTACACGGCACGGTTCCTATCGTCGCAGATAGGCTTAATAGCAATTTTTCGACGTCCCATGCTTTGACTATACAGCCACCTCTTCGTCTCTACTCAAATTCTCGTGTTACAACTGTGCTCGCAAAACGGCGTATCTGGAGAGATGCAAGCAAATTCGTCAACTATTTGCTTCGAACAAGAAAATCAAGAAAGGTATCGAGTTAACTTGCAGATGTCCTCGAAATCGTAGTGATGGTAAAAGCACCCTGAGATTCGGTAGCCGTAGTGAAGTCAGGTTTGTTATATTGAACTCTACAACAGCCTTGTCAGCGCCAGGTTAGGGTATAAGTGGGATGTGCGGAATTGAAATGCAGGAAATCCAAACCCCTCAAGTGACCGCTTTTTGTGCTTTAAGTGTTCCTGGTTCGATACGTCTCCTCTGTACGACGTGCTGACGCCGACGGCACAACAATGATTAAAAGCTGACTCTGCATCTCTTTACTGCGGCGTCAATGACCAAAGACGCATGCGTCAGGCATTTGACGATCATCTGAGAGAGAACCGGCCATGCGCGAGCCGAAAAGGTCGACGAGTTCTGTTTCATCACCCAAGTTAATGTGTAAGTTGGCAACGGTCCCGAACTTGAGCGACTAGGCCATTGTGCTTTGGACCCGGTTGCAGATATCATTTTCCAATCGCTGCCCCGAAGTCCCGTCGATGCGTGTCTCTATCCCAAGGGCCAACCATTTGGGTGATTGCAAAATATACGTAACCTGTCGCAGGTGCGCTCCTATCTGTACCTACGCAGGAGACACCATGGAAATTACAGGTGTTCGCAGCACGACCGGCGCGGAATTCGAAGCGAAAAACAGTGCCAACCGCAGACGCATCACTTTGAACAAGGCAAACCGACACGAAACGCAGTTATCGTCTACAGGGCATATGAATAGATTGCTACTATTTTTGCAGCTTTATGGGCCTGTGCTACATTATGTTTTAAAGGCCTTATAAGTACCGACCAATTTTAATCGCCAAGCTTAAGCAGCTTAGGCGTTGAAGTGAGGTTGAGCGTGGGCGTGCTTGTCACCACCGTCGCGACGAGAGATACGGGGACCAGCAGACTCCTCACGGGTGTTCTTATGGGTTGCCGGAACGATGTTCTCGGGGAGGTGCAGCCAGTCACGCAGATACTCGACACCCTCGTCGGTAAGCACGTAGTAGTAGTATTGCCAAGAGAACTGGGTCTTGACGTATCCCCGTGAGTCCAGCGACTGCAGGGCTTTAATGACGTAGAGGTTCTTTATCTGGAGCTCCTCATGCAAAGGGAGGTTGAAGTCCTTCTTGGCGACCAGAACGCCCTCTTGGAACAGGTACTGGTGGATCTTGCGACGGTCGGCAGTCGGAATCAACATATTGAATAACGCTGAGCTAGGTGGTTCGATGAGTACCCTCATCACCGTGAGTGGTTCAGGCGTGACTGTTAGGTCAACGCCCTACCTCACCTCCCCGGGTTGTGATTACTAATATAGTGCTCGGCGCCTCCTTTGGGACCCGCCGCCTGCGGTGTACGACAAACGTTAAGTGTTAACGTCTTTTGGATCCAAACTCAATTGACAGGTTCTAGAACCTTAAAGCTAAAGTGCAGTTATCTGTGCCTTTACCACGCCCTAGAGTGGTCCCAAAGAATAGTTCCATCATCTCGAGGCGTCTGTAGCAATTATAATGCCCTTTTCGCAGGTCTTGGAAGGTGCCCGCCACGTCGCCCCCGATCTGCCAGATCCGAGCGACTCAATTGTAAGTCGCGTTTTCACCAAGATGGTTGACCTGATCACGGAGTACCGATTGTTCCGGGTGCCGGTGCTCAACTGGGCAGTCCTGCTGGTCTATTCAGTCAATCTTTTCAAGTTGTGTTTCCGGTACAAGAACTTTCATGCCAGCACCCCACTGGGAACCACGCTTGTTACCAACCTTCTGCTGTACGGCCTTGCTGATACGCTTGCGCAGAGCCTCCGCAGCGCGGCAGCGTTCTCTCACAGTCCGGAAGTAGTAGATGCGCCGCAACCGGCGTTATTCAGGTACATTATCGAGAAAGGACGTCCGCGGAGGGTCATTTTGGATGAGGTTGACGACGACCTGGTGGAGCTCGGACTCGCGCTTCCTCAGCCTGTAGGTCCTGCCGACACTCCGGCCACCCACCCAGAGGTATTCAATTTCCGCCGCCTTGCTCTGTTTTCGTCATGGGGTTTCATCGTGTCCTTTTTCCAGTCACCGTGGTACGCCTTCTTGAACAACACGTACGGCGATGGGCCCAAGCTAATCTCAATTCTGCAACGAGTGCTGGTGGACCAGCTCTTCTACTCGCCGATAAGTCTTGCCTGTTTCCTCAGCTATGTCACCATCGTCATAGAAATTGGGGATAAAGAAGCGGTCAAGAGGAAGTTAATGAGCGCGTACGTTCCCACACTGGCAGCCAACTACTCGCTATGGCCCGGTGCTCAGTTTGTCAACTTTATGTTTATTCCACCCCATCTGCAGATCCCTTTCTCGTCCATCATCTCCGTATTTTGGAACACATATTTATCGCTGAAGAACCCCACTTAGCCACTAGACACGTTGCATCTAATGTTATGAATCAATAAATAAGTAAATTACTTCATCTGTCAAACCACCTGCGCCCGTTGTAAATATTAATTTCCACAGATGATAGAAGTTGCTTTCCGAGCTCGGACTGGCCCAGCTCAGTTGACAATATCGCCGCCAGATCACTGCCCACGGACCTTCTTGTCTGCAAAGATATTATCGGCAAGAGGGTAATAGCACAGCGTTTCCAGGCTCTTCCGGCCTCAGAGACGGCAGCTTGTGGATCTTTTTGGTCAGAAAGCTGAAACGTCTCGCTAAAGTACACATTCTCCATTGTCACTGGCGTTTGCAAAATCTCAGACGGTTGCGCCTCGTTCGCAAACTGACTATAGCTCTGGACAATTGCCCGATCTAGAAGACTGAGGCCATCAAGCCCTGAGACCTTGTAGTGGGAAACAATTAGTGAAGCCAAGACTTGTCGGATATGGTGCTCGACACCGCTCACGCCAAAAAACGCCTGAGCAACAAGTCTTTTGAACGTCTTGTCGCAAAGTAAAGTCTTTAAGGAGTTGGTGAGCGGCTGTGACGCCCAGCGCTTCACATCTGCTAGAAGTTGGTCGTAATCCGTCTCTGTGACCAGGTCTGCAGCCTGCGAAGCATTGAGATGGCGAGAATGGGCCAACAGATTTATCGCATTGGAATCAAGTGACACTTCGCTGCGCAATGAGCTGCTCAGATCGTATTCCGCGCCGCATGCTAAGATCTGCAGCGTTGCACACTGCGCGGATGGGATCGGGAATTGCCAGGCTCCCTCTGGATATGTGCCGTAGAGTATTGCCCCCGTAGGACAATAGGGTAGCGATGCAGCCCCATATACCCTGATTCCAGATTGGGAGACTCTACGTCCCTCCAGGAAGTCAGTTACGCCAACCAGGCCACCTTTACTCGTCCTTGGCGAATCGTGCACGTAAACACCACCATCATAAAAAATAAGCGCCCAGCTGTCGCCATTCTCCACTAATCCAGCAGCCGCTGTACTGTAATCGATACGTTTCGACACAACATTCTGTCCGTCGCTGGAGACCAGCACCACATTGGCTGTTTTGTATACGACTAGGCCGTGCCGCGTGTTCCGGAGTAGCGAGACAAGAAACCTGGACGGCTCCGCAATCTGGGTATCCTTTTCCAGCTCAATACCCTCTTTCTCAAGGTTCAACCGCTTGAACAGAACAGAATTGTCCTCAAACGCAACAGCAAGGCCGTTGGAGGTCCACGCCATCAATATTGGGGAGCGCCGTGCGTCATCTTTCAAGAGGCCAGAAAACTCGAATATTCCATCACTGACCTTGTATATGAAAATGTCGCCCTGATCCAGTGCTATTGCCAAATATGATCGCCCCCACGGAGCAGGATCTGGCTTTGCCTGAGACCAGGCTACCGCAGTTACCCTCAAGGTAATACCAGATTTGCCCGCGTCTGTATACCCCCGGTCCAGAGCCAGCTGCTTCATCATGTCAATCGCAGGGATCCATCCATTGATCAATGGGTTTTTCTCGCACACCAGAACATGAACCTCGAACTTCGTCGTGACGTATGCCAGGAAGTTTCCTCTATTACTGGTCATATACTGGGGCGACCAGCATACGTCCGCAACGAGTAGAGGAGGTTCCACCACCGAACTTCTAGGGCCTAAATTCTCGCTGTTGCTCGGATTCAGCTCTTGGGACTCTAGGATTTCGTTATCAATTCGCTTCCATTTGAGACTCGAGCCCGCCACATTGAGTTCAGGCACGTACACAACCAGTAAGTTGGTGCCTGCAATAGCAATGTCGCCGCTGTCTGACCACCTCAGGGCGTTGGAACTTATGGATATGTCCAACCGCGACACTGGAATTTCCATCTCTGAGTGCCAGAAAGGTGACTAACACGCGTCTGGCTGTTTGTTATCTGAAAACGCGTGCTATGCTCACTCTCTAGTGAATCAATATACGCCATGCGACCCCGAGCAAAGCTCTAATATAGCAACAATTCCACCAGTCATCAGCGGTTCACCCTAAAACAAAGTCCATCACTGAGTCAGTCATGTTCTACGTTACAGTTAACATAGTTAAAAGGCTCGTAACTAACTGTCAGTAACGCTGACCATGGCTTTGCTGAACAATGCTGCGTTTAGTATCTCAGTTGTTCCGCTACCAGTTGTTCGGTTCACACAGAAGTGTAAATCGCAACACTTATTCTTGAATCTGGTCCAGTACGCGGCCCGTGGCTCTGGTAGTGCGGTTACTATGGAGAACTAACTAGATGTCGAGGTCGCCGAATTGATCAACCAACCCAAAATCATCCGCCGTATATACTTTTCCGCCCCAATACGAGAGCGCCACTGGCAGCAGCACCAGGCTGTGCAGTGTTGCACAAAGTATGAGTGCCAGCCACATGCGGAAATAGTAAACCACAAAGATTTGGGAACTTGCGAATGCAAGAACAAGCACCCCAATAATTTTCGTCAATGCAATTCCACCAAACACAGTTCCTCCCGTGCCTGTGAGGGCATTAAAAGCCCGCTCGGTTTTAGTTAACCCATTCACCCCAAGGTTGTGGACTTTGTGGGTGAATGTATACGATCGTGCTATGTGCACGCAGAACTCGACACCAATGCCAACGCAGATGAGAAGATTAACGAGGCTGAGTGCATTGAGAGAGACACCCCAAACCACCATCAGACCGCCTATGTTGACCAGCATAGCAATCACCACCATGGTCAAGACGCCGGCCGTGGTAGGTGACCCTAAGAGCACTGTCGCAATGACGAATACAGCCAAAAATGAAGAGCCCAAGATCCGAAACGTGTCCTGAAACAGTGTCCTATACTGAGCAAAAAACACGTAAAAAATAGAGTACGGGAACACCTTCACCCCGGTGTCGGCCTCGATGCTGTCACAAATTCTTCGCGAGTTGGCATACGCATCGATGTAGTCTTGTTGCGATCTGAGGGGCGTATGCATAGTTCTGAATGTGCTGGCGACCACATCGCTAAAGTTCCTTGATATAGTTGACTGGTAAGGTGCTTTCCCCGCTAAAGCACATTCAGTGGACGGCGCCTTCAGCCACAAGTCAAGGTAGTGGCTGAAGTTGCTCCCCTCAGGAAACCCATCCATTGCGAAATTGTATGTCTTGTTAACATAGCAGACGTCACACCCCGGACCATCACGAAGACATGGATCACCATAGGGCGTTTCAAGACAGCATGTCTTCAGGTCTGGGTTCAACCACTGCATAAAGTCGTCAATCCAACTTGCCGCTGGAGCACCAATATAAGAAATCTCCGGCCGCTTCCTTTCCTGCTCCAGGATGTTCACAAGCGAGAACTCGTCGCACGTGGAGAATCTGCTGCATAGTTTTTGTTGCAGCATGCGGTTCTCAACACCGCGCGAGTCTGCCACAAAGTACACAGGCGGGCCCACCTGTAGATACTCGTAAACATCGGTAAAATAGTTCACCAGAAAGGAGTCTGAAGGAACTGCAAGCCGCTGGTCGAGTCCGATCTCCATTCTAGGCAGCAAAGACAGGGATATGGCCACCCAGGCTGTGAAAATTGGCACGATGAAACGCTTGACGGGCCGACGGAATAGAAATGGCGCAAAATCTCGGGCTACCAACGTAGAAAACCTTTGCAAATCCTCTTGGCTCTCGAATATATCCAGCTCGTTCTGACCCGCAGAGTTTGCTGAAGATGCCCGTATGCAAGGAAAGCAGTCAACTCGACCTTGGGCTATTCGCCGCTGATCCAAAGAGAGCGCTGCGACAAAAACAGTGAGCTGGAGAAGGGTGTTTATAACAATAGCAATTGCCGAATATATGGCAAAGTTTCGAACCGCCGGCATCTCCACCCAAAAGCCCATTGAAATGGCCGCTATTTCGCAGGTCGAGCTGAGCACTATGCTGGGCCCGATGAGACCCATGGCCTCCGATACGCGCTCCTCTATCGTGTACTGAGGATACAAGTCATTAACCACATTCAAGTAATGAACAATGAGGAAGATATTATCCACCCCGACGGCCAATATCAAATAAAGGATAACCTCTGTGATGATGAGGGTCATTTTCACACCTATTATGGCACAGAACCCTATTGCCGACGACACCGAAAGCAATGCGATCAACACACCAAATAAGCCGAGACTGAGTTTTGAGGTCACAAAGAAGCTTTTTCCTGCTCGAACCCTGCCTCCCAGAGTGAACGCAACGTAGAGGAACATTAATAAATACGAGGTAACGATGACTTTGATATCGACGGTCGAAGACCGTCCTAGTTCACGTTCCATAGAGCTTTCGAGACTGTAACTGAGGCCAATACCCCTTTTGTCAGCCTCTAGGCTTATCTCCTTGAGCAAGTGCTCCAGCGCATTCTCCCATTGTTGGACACGAGAGGTGTAAGACGGCGTCGC
Source organism: Wickerhamiella galacta (assembly GCA_030582755.1). NCBI lineage: Eukaryota > Fungi > Ascomycota > Dipodascomycetes > Dipodascales > Trichomonascaceae > Wickerhamiella > Wickerhamiella galacta. Next base: position 23,752 of record JAJMGW010000015.1, on the reverse strand, counting down.
GTCATTGTTGAGCACCCATGTCGATACTAACGCATGTGACTCGAGCACTGAATTGTTGTAAGGACCAAAAATATACTGTGGTGAAATTGGCTGCTGGAATGGCGGGAGGCATCTGACGGGACTGTCCGCACATCCAGTCACCTTTCTCTGCCAGCCGTTCTCGGGCAATCGGTCGATATCGCCACCAAAGTACTGTGTCAAAGACTGTATGACACACTTGTTGTCAATAGGTTTGTAACAAAAGTCTTGCAACTCGTCGCCGGTAAACTCCGATTTCGCGGAGTTTACCCTCTGCTCAACCTCAAACCACCACTCAAGCACGCTGTAGTCCTGTAGGATAGGTCCTGTGTTGTTGACGGCAAAAATCTGTGCTGTTCGGTAGAAGGGTCCAAAGTTTTCGTCAAAAAACACCTTTTCTTGGTACTCCTGCGAGTTGGGTCCGACCCACAGCTCGCCCGGTGTCTTCAGGACATCAACCCAAAATACACCCAACGACAGCACCAGAGACAAAAGAACGCCCAGAGTTATCACAGACAACGGGAACCTCGCGCAGAAGAAACTCGACTTGACAAAAAACGACTGCAGCAGACTGCTGATCCAGTAGGGACGCACCGAAGTGGACACCGAGCCCTCTGTTGCGTAGTCGTCGTCGTCTACAGTGCCGTCTGCGTCTATTAGCCGCTGGATTTCCATTTCCGGGCTCTCTGAAACCTTCTTCCGGCGAGACCTACGCCAAACAGCAACGGCTACCAAGATACACACCAGGTACCCGAGCAGAAGGAAAAAGGGACCGCATCCAACGCCCATTATCGAGCATGGCTCAACGCCCTTCACAGGCGGGAGCTCCGGGCACGCGGTTGGGCAATCGACGCACGAGCACTTTAGGGGTCCTTGCCCACAGTTGGCTACCGAGGCATTGCGCCTCTCCATACGCGGGGGCACCGTGTCATTGTCTTCTGACGGCCACGGAAAGTTGATCTGGAACGGCGATCCGCCCAGCATGGGCTTCTTGTCTCCAAGGAACGCAAAAAAGTGCTGGTAGTCGTGGGCGCCGCCACCAATAAGATCCATCACCCGGCCATTTGTGGCACTAAACTTGACCTCTGCGCACGATGTGTATACCGAGTCCGCGTACGTCGGATCAATGTAGTAGTTGAGCTCGCTGACCACGTCGCGGCCGTCAAGCGACTTCTCGGTACTGACCACCTCCACAAACTGCGCCTGGTCCGGCGAGCATGCAAAGTCACAAAAGATGCGGTAGAAATTCTGCTTGCAGGCGGGACAGCTCTCTAGCAGTGGGCCTGCCTTGGCGAGATTGCGCTGCAGATCATCCACTTGCTCCCCGGTGCAGCAAGTAGCGCCCGAAAAGCCGGCACCGCACAGCGCCTCCAGCTTCCGCGCACTCTCAGCATCGAGCTGCTGTGGCTGTACGTCCGCAGGGCACGGAATCTGTGGTCCGAACTTGCTGGTCTGCCCGCAATTCCCGTAAACAGAGCAATGGCCATGCTGGCGCGCCATGAAGTCGGTTACCGCATCGGTTACTCAGCGGAAGCCAGCGTCATCCGCTGAGTCAGGAGCAGGTCTCAGGTGCCGGGTAAACGCGCACCAGGACGAACAGCCGTCAAAACAGGCGCTTCACATGTCCGACGAGCAGTACGACGCCGCACTGGACGTGCTGCGGCGGCTGGACCCTAAGCACGTGGGACGCAACCTCAATGTGTTGTGCAAGGCGAACCACGATATCGCCGAGGACCTGCTTTCCTCGGTCGACCAGCCGCTAACCGTGCGTACTTGCGGGACCACGGGGCGGCAATTTCTGTGCTGCGACTACAATCGCGACGGCGATAGCTACAAAAGCCCCTGGTCGGGCAAGTACGAACCCGCGGTTGACGACGCACCGACGATCAGTGACAGCCTTCGCCAGCTCGAGGTTGCCGCCAACGACGCATTCGACACGTACCGCGAGCTGTACTACGAGGGCGGCCACTCGAGCGTGTATTTTTGGGAGCAGGACGGCGGGTTTGCAGGCGTGGCGCTGTTCAAGAACCAATTGGCCCACTCGGTGTGGGACAGCATCCACGTCTTCGAGGTTGAGACGCGGTCGCCGCGGCAGTCCGTGTACCGCATCACGTCTACGATTATCCTCGACATCACAACGAAACTGACCAAGCCGAAGAGCTCGCTGGACCTGAGCGGGAACCTGACACGCCAGACGGAGCGCACGCTGGCCGTGGAGAACGACTCGTCCCATATAGCGAATCTCGGCACGCTCGTAGAGGAGATCGAGTCTAAGCTGCGCAACGTGCTCAACGACGTCTACTTTGGCAAGACCCGCGACATAGTCGGCGACATTCGCAGTATCGAGAGTACCAGCGAGGTCAAAAGCAGCCGCAAGCTGCAGAGCGAAGTTGCGAGTGGCATAGGTACTCATTAACGTCATTAGCATTATCATTTTACACGGTAGCTATTGAGTTCACGTAGGTACGCAGATCTCGGGCTCTGGAGCAGTTCCTGGTACTCGTGCTGCATCTCAGGCCCGCCCGCGTTCGGAATGGGAGGCGGTGCCGTGAACGCAGTTGTTTCTGCGGTCCCCACAACCTTGTTTGGCACGCAAGGCAGCGATCGGAGCATGCCCATGGTGTGCGCGGCCTTGGCCATCTCAGGCTCGCTGGCGTAGTCGGGAGGGCCCAACGACTTGGACCAGTTGAGCGAGTCCAATAAATAATACCACATCCCGTCTCCAGGATTGCTTATAGTGTGACCACTGGCTTCGGCTTTTCTGAACGCGCCTCGGATCTTTGATCTCGACGCCGGTGTCAGTGTGTGCTTTTCGGCCTGGTGGATGCTCATACCAAGCATCTCGTACTTGCGCTCATTATCGTTCAAAAGCAGCGCCGCCTGCAAAATATGCTGGCACGAAACATTGTTCAGCGTCACCTGGTGCTCACGGGAAAAGTACGCGCAGAGACCAAGCTGCCAGTCCATGTGCCGGCGCAGAGCAAAGTTTTGCAGAAACGTGTTCAGTGTGGACGTGGTGGGCTTGATGCCGAGCTTTTCCCAGCAGTGCACCGCGAACTGGAATGCGCGCCGCACGTTCTCGTTGTTGGGAAGCTTATGCTTGAGCAGAGGCGCCAGTACGGTATTGAGCGTGCTCACCGTGAACTGGCGACTTTCCGTCAGGTCCATAGCAAAGCGCAGGGTCGCCTCGGGACCAAGCTTGTCGTGAAGAGTTTCGAGGCATATACTCAAGGACCTGTCGTTCAACGGCACGTTGCGCCTCTCCATCTCCTCTACCAGGAAGCTCTTGCCAAACCCCATGGGCATCGCCTGCAGGATCAGGTTCCAGGTCTCGTTCGATGCGTAGAGAGACCTGCTCTTCATTTGCTCCAAAAGATCCAGCAGCTTCACGAGGGGGGATGGTGACCTTCCCATGGGGATGGGGTTCTTTTTGACACTCTTTGCGCGGGACCACAGAAAGTAGTGGAATGTCTCTCGGCTCGGCTGGATACCCGCTACCTGCATCTCATCCAGAAGCTGGTGCGCACTGTTCATGTCGGCGACACCGACAAAGTACCGAATGCCGTGGTTGAAGGCCTCCGTGCTGAGGTACTGGCTAGTCCAGGGGTTGCTGTTCCGCAAAATGTCCGTGAGAACCACGGATACTAACCCCACCGAGTCACTGATCCGTCGGCTAGTGTCCACATAGTGGTACTTGGTCAAGTTCTGCACATAGCTAGTCAGAGTGGGTGCGGACCACGTAGAGGGATAGACGGGAAGTGCTCTGGCGGCCTTGTATTTCCGTGAAAAAAAACTCGGGTACACTGTGTATTTTTCGCACCTTCGGGTATTTTCGACCACGTTATCCGTCATGGCGTCGAGGGTTTGTACAACCTTGCGGATCAGCGCTCGTATCTCAAGCAGTCTGTACACGGCGTCTTGCGCCTTGAGGGTCTTACGGCTCGCCACGCTGCTTTCCTTGTGTATCAGTCGGGGCTTCTCAGGGTCTTTCAGCGAAAACCCCCAGCGGATCTTGTCTTTGATTTCTCGGAAAGCTACATTCTCCTTGGCAGGCACCACTGCCGTGCTGAGCTGGCGATACACCCTACATCTAGCACATGGCAGACCCCAAGCCTGTTGTAGCGCTGGGCCACCTAGCAACCGCTTAGCACACCCGGGGAGTCCTGCACCAACCACCATGCACTCCAAAGTTCATGGATCAAAGACTTTGTTAGCTAAGCTGATTTTTCACTTCCGACATGAACAGAGACACTTTTGTGCCCCCCACAAGTGCGCAGGGGCTTAGTGCTGCTGCAGCGGGGTCTAATCTGCACAAGTCCTACGGTGTCCGGTACCTTTGTGCCAACTGTGCATCGCAAGTCTCGCTCTCCAAGGGGGAGCCGGTGCGCTGCAAAGAATGTGGCCACCGCGTGCTCTATAAGGAGCGCAGCAGACGGGTGATCCAGTTCGAGGCTCGCTAGGCAACGGTATCTATGTCCCATCTTTCACCATCCGAACACTTTGACCACATCCCGAATATACTGGCCGACGCGGCCGTTGCATCGTTCTGTTAGTGTGGTGAAATCTAGAGGCCAGAAAACGGCCCAGCACAGTCGAACGGCGCCCCCAGAAACCCGGCAACGGGGTGACCCCGTACAGTTGAGGGTCAGCAGTCCGGTAACCATTGGACGGCGACCAAATGAATGCCGAATAATTATGTTATATCTATAAACCATGAAATGATACAGCGCGATCGTTAAATATTCTTCAGCTTTATCTCTGCTGCAAGTTTCTTGCAAGCGGGGCCGCCTTTCTCAAGCTTTTCTTTGAGCTGCCGTCTGCTGAGTGGGAAGTGAAGCTTCGCGATAATTTCGTCCAGTGATATCACTATGTCCTGAACCATGTCGGGATGTAGATTTGTGTATGTGGCGATTGTGTCAGTGCGCTCGCGGTCGTTTCTGCAACCTTCTAGGGCCCTAAGGAGCTCGAGAACACCACCGGCGGCCCGGAAGCTCTCCATCTGCGACACCTGGGACGGCAACGTCGTAGCGCTTGCATTCGACAGCAGATTGAGTCGTTTAGACGGGTCCTCCGACTGTGTGAGGTCATACTTGTTGCCGGTGGCCCCCAGCAGCCGAATGTCCTTGACTTTGACGCATATCTTTTTCGTGGAGCTGCCCGCATGCGCTCTCTGCCGCTTCCAGCGACGCTGTCGGACAAAGGACCGTAATGCGAGGTGTCTGCCATGCCAATGAGCAGACCCAAACCGCCAGCTGTATATCCAACCCTGGTTGTCCACGTCATTGCTCATGTCCACGTACCACGAGTCCCATGTCCATGTCCACTGGTTATTCGGAACCTGAAAGTCCTCGAGATGGTAACCCACCGTGTAGCCGTCGAGGGTGGTGAACGGCTTTGGGTCGAATGGCAGTAATGAGTCCGACGAGAACGAGGGGTAGCCAAACAGAAACCATCCGCGCTGGCTCTCGACCTGGTAGTCCATCACCACACTATCACTATTATCATCTGTGTGGGTACTGATACGACTGTCTCGCTGGGCCATAGAACGTGCTCAGCCCAACTGGCGACAAGAACCAGAAACTTAGGGTTGGGCTACTCCACTTTGTGGCGGTGTGGCGGCGGAGTTGACGAAAGGGGCGACTGGCCATTTGCTAATACACATGTAATCGGGGCCACAGCGTCGAGCTGAGCTGGCGAGCTAGCAGTCCGGTGAGAGGCTGATAAGTCAGAGAAATTCTTAGTGCATGATACGGTTGCGTACAGTCGCGCGACTCCGAAGAACTATTCGGTGGCTCAGCGGCGCTGAAAATCTTGTTCCGCTGCACATTATTGGACAAACGCTTGAACATGAAATGATTAGCCACTCATCAACGTTGTGCTCGCAAGTAGTAGAGGCGATTAACGTGTACCCGCCTTAGTTTAGGTTGAGTTATTAGACTTTGAGTTTCTTTGAGTTTCTTGAGTTTCCTCTTGTGGTGGTCCGTGCGTAAGCCAATTGCCCAACCTAGTCTCTGGGAGCATACTTAGGGCAGTGACACAGCACCAAACTAAAACCTTCTGACGACTCCGCTTTCTGGATCGCTCTGCTTGATCCGCTAGGTCTTGGCCCTTGTCTATCGTTCAATGGCCTGCCGGTGCTAAACTGTCTAAAAGGGAATTAGCTACCTAATGAGACGGGCCGGCGTGACTAAGTTCACATGTGCCAACCCTGGCCCAAGAAATTGCTGCAAATGAAACCAAGAATCGACGAGAGTAAGGGCTCTATCCCAGAGGGAGCCTGGTCGATAACAGTTGCTACAACTGCCAAGTGTAGAACACCTGCGCGCACTGTTCGGCCAAACTAGGCCAGCCCAGCCGCGGCCGCTGCCGTCGGACGCACGGTCGACAAAGGCAACTGCGGCAATAGTCAAACATGCTCCACCGAGTCATTTCACAGTATCGGTTGGCCCGCATGTGACACGGGACCCCAGCGACATGTGACAAGTGGCTCCAATGACATGTGACAAGGAAGCCAGCGAGTTGGACGCGACGGGTGCCTCTCGGCAGCTCATGCAACAGACTCAGGCCCTAATTATTCGAGCCAGACAGAGCTCTGAGAGGGATGATCGACATGTCATATTGCTCATAACTAGCCACCTCTGCAGTGCCAAACAACGCGCCAATTGCAATTCGGAACCATAGCTGCAACCTAGCCCGTCCCCTGCGTTGTCAGCGTCGATCGGCGGGTCCCTAATGGGTGGGTAGAACAACTCACAAACTCGCCTTAGTAAGAAGTCGGCCAAACAAGAGGCCGTACGAAGTTCCTCACAGCAGGTGTAGCGAGCCCAGGCGCGCTGTACGGGTTCCTGCAGACGGACTGAAGCACCGAATGGCTGTTTTCTCCCTCTATCCCGGCTCCGGCACGTCTTGAGCTTACTACTCGGTTTAACTACCCCGCAACTGCATGTGTCTGCAGTGTCTCCATAGATTTATAACCAGCACAAGGGCCCCCAGATCTTCCAAGTTTGCCAACGAATTGTTACCATGAGCAGTTACGCTGAGCTCGCGCTCAAGATAGCGGGTGCGTTAGTGGTCGTGTTCATTGCCGGTGTGTGCTACGAGTACTACGTAAACGAGGTCTGGTACGACAGGAAAGCCAAGGAAATGGGCTGTGGGCTACCCGTCAAGCTGATGGATCGGCCGTTCGGGATTAGTGCTGCGCTGTGGGCAATGAAAGCGTTTCTGAGCCACGACATCCTTGAGGAGCTCCGGAACTGGTATTTTTCCAAACATCACACCGTCCTGGGCCAGCTGATGGGCACGGTGGGGATCATGACGGATGATCCCGAGAACATCAAGGTGGTGCTCGCGACCTCGTTCAAAGACTTTTCTCTGGGTCAGCGCTACCCCATATTTTTCCCGCTACTGGGTAACGGTATCTTCACTCTGAGCGGCGAAGGCTGGAAGCACTCGCGCGCCATGCTGCGTCCCCAGTTCAGCCGCGACCAGGTCTCACATATCGAAAGCATCAAAGAGCACGTGGATATTCTTATTAAACGACTCGATGAAGCCGCGGCCAAGAACGAGTTCGTGGACGCGCAGGTGCTGTTCCATTGCCTGACCCTAGACACGGCGACCGAGTTCCTATTTGGCGAGTCCAGCAATACTCTGAACAGCGACAACCGCAAGGTGCAGGGTCCCACCCGCGCTGTGAGCGGTATGGAGTTTAGCAAGGCGTTTGGCGACGCTCAGGATATACTGGCTCTGCGCTTTATTTCGGCCAAGCTGTATTGGCTTGTTGATTCGCCTATATTCCGCCGCAACGCGGATATCTGCAAGAACTTTATCGACTACTTTGTGCACAAGGCGCTCGAGGAGCCTCTGGAGAAGGGCCAGGAGTCTGAGAAGTACGTCTTCATCCGCGAACTCACTAAGGAGACCCGCGATCCCGTCATCATCCGTGACCAGGCATTCAACATTCTTCTTGCGGGACGCGACACCACCGCGTCTACCATGTCGTTCATGGCCTGCTACATGGCCACGTATAAAGACGTTTACCGCAAGCTGCGCGAGGCCGTGCTCAATGACTTTGGTACCGACGGCTCCACAATTACATTTGAGTCGCTCAAGCGCTGCAAGTATCTCAACAACGTGGTCAACGAGATCCTGCGCCTCCACCCCATTGTGCCCGTCAACTTCCGCACCTCCATCAGGGATACCAAGCTGCCGCGCGGCGGCGGGCCCAACGGCGACCAGCCGTTATTTGTACCCAAGAACACGCTGATCTTCTATTCGGTGTATGCCATGCAGCGTGACCCTGACTACTGGGGACCTGACGCCGACGAGTTCAAGCCCGACCGGTGGGACGACATGGGTAGCCGCACATGGGACTTCCTGCCGTTCAATGGCGGACCCCGGATTTGTTTGGGGCAACAGTTCGCCCTGACTGAGATCGGCATCACCTGGGTGCGTCTCTGTCAGACGTTCAAGGACATCGAGGTCGACCTCAAGCACAAGAGTCTCTACCGCATGCCTATGCATCAACGCGTCACCGCCTCTGTGGACGGAGGTGTGATGTCTAAATGGATTCGTGCCTAAATACGTGCCACGTAGCTCTATAATTGATCTGCTGTTCTATTTAATTATTATCACCATTCCTCATTACTTGCCCTTACCACTAAGCTAAATACACCTTCCGAATGCAAGGGAAAGTGCTGGGTGGACTGCATTGTCGCCATATCTCATCTACTCTATTTAACCATTTCCTTTGCGTGCCTCGATCAATACACCGCTGCGCCAAAAAGTGGGTAAGCCCATACTGCGGGTGCCAGGGTGCGGTGGGTGAGTGCCTTTGAACGGTGGAGGAGCGGTCAAACCAATGCAACTATCGACTGTGCAATAACCGGTGAATTGGCCAGATTGAGGATCAGAAAGACCTAGATTCAAAACTACTAAGGCCAAAGCAAGTCATCCCTAAGCGCCGTCAAGAGATATTATAAATCTCATCAACTTAGCTCGATCTTGTATGGTGACGTCGAATGCCTGCAAGAAATTTGCTTGCTCTATTCAGACTTGCCTCGACCAGAACAGCTACAATGAGTCACGGTGCACAAAAGTAATCGACGAGCTCTACGCTTGCTGCAAGCGTGACTACAGGGAAAAGGGCCGAGACGTCCACAATCCCAACTGCCCCACCCCGGATCTGCTTGATCTCAAGATAGCCGAGAGGTCTGGGGATAAGACGCTGGACGCCAAGCTGGTGCAGCCCAAGAATTGATTAGGAACAGCGACGGTCTGCATAACGCCTGGCACGTAGTAGTAAAATTGCCGGTAAGTAGCATGATGAACCAGCCTAGTAAGTAGGTAATAAGGGTAACACTGAAACTAGTCTAGTGGGCAGGCCGCTAGCTACCAGACAACTAGTCGACTAATAAATTTATATACAAGGGGTACCAGGTGACCAAGTAGGTTATTTAACCCACTCGACAGGGTGCCGGAGGACCTCGACGAGCCGCGCCTCCTCCGACCCTTTTTCGGGATGGTGGTCATATTTCCAGGAGGCCATTGGGGGGAGCGACACCAGAATGGACTCGATGCGGGCGCCTGGCGTCTGGAGCCCAAAAGACGTGCCCCGGTCGTGCACCAAGTTAAACTCCACGTACCGTCCGCGGCGAATCATTTGCCAGTTCTTATTTTCCTTGGTGTAAGTCATGTCTTTCCGCCTCTTTATTATCGGCACGTACGTCTCCAAGAAGGTGTCGAGGCAAGAGGCCACAAGCTTGAAGCACTTATCGGGATCATCGCCCGAAAGATCATCGAAAAAGATGCCGCCGACCCCGCGGCTCTCCTGGCGGTGGGTGTTGCAGAAGTAGCGGTCGCACCACGCCTTGAAGTCGGGGTAGTACGAAGGGTCTGACTTGTCGCAGGCTCGCTTGAGCGCTCCATGGAACTCGGTCACGTCCTCGTCAAACAAGTACGACGGGGTCAGATCACTGCCGCCCCCAAACCACCATGCCTGCGGTGAGTCGTCGTCGTTGCGGGTCTCAAAGTACCGGTAGTTGAGGTGGATGGTCGGCGCCATAGGGTTGACCGGGTGCAGAATAAGACTAAGGCCCGCGACCCAGTACTTGAGGGCCTTGGCCTCAGATACTCGCAGTGCTGCGTGGTTCTCGCGCATCTTTTTGACGCCTGCTTCGGGCATGATACCGTGGATTACCGAGATATTGACGCCACCGCGCTCAAAAACGTTGCCGTCCTCAATGACTGCGCTGATGCCGTAGCCGTGGCCGTCCTCGCGCTTCCACTCGTCCAGGTGGAACTTCGTGCCGTCAATTGCCTCCATAGCGGCGACGATCTCCCTCTGCTTGGAGCGCACGAGATTCTCCATCTTGCTCTGCATTGTGCTCGCCATGTTGCCAAACCCGCCTTTGCACCGTACCAGTTGGCAGTCTGTATTGGTCTTGGAGTTCTCGGTTACTAAGTGGCTCTCCGTATCTGTTGTTACGATTCTGTAAAGGGTCCCATGTGATTAGGGTTGAACGACGCATCACTTGTTTTTACGAGATGAGAGCCAGATGACTCTTTCTTCTGAATTTTGGGATTTCTGTAACCCAATGCTTTATTGCCAACGCAGTACTCGGTGGATTATCTCAGTCACGTCACAACTGCATTTACTCCAGTAAATTCACGCGAGGTCCATTCCACTGTTGGCACAGCTTTAGGAGAATGTATATACTGCACCACGTAGGATTGTGGGGCATCACTCTTGTCACACTTCTTGGCTCCGCAACGCCATCACGGCATTCACTCATAATACATGGCATTTGGACTCACGATCTCAGAAATACTTTCACAGCGTAGTAGGGCTTCGGGTATATGACCATCAGGATCTCCCTCGCCGTCCAGGACCATAGAAATTGGACCCTCCCCAAGCAATGTGGAGTTTTCATCGCTTCCATCCATATCCCCTGCGAGAATGCTTCTATCAGTACTTTCATCTATGTGTTCATCCCCTTCCGGTGCGGTTGAACGTTTCTGTGTCGCCAGAGTCTTTCGCGGCACACGAGGTTTTGCAAGTGCCCTCGCATTTGTGTAGACATACACCGCTTTCTCTAATGCTGGACGCGATAACTGGTTACGCGTTGCCATCGGAATATAGCCAGCGTAGCTCCAGTTTCTCTCAGTAGCAGCACTTGTGGGCTGGATGGAGAGCAACTCAGTCGCCATTGCTGCCAGTTTCTTATTTGCCATAAAAATACTCCACCATCGTGCTGTTGAGCCACACTGCAGGACAATCTCGCTCACGTCTTCGTTAGAGTATCCTGTGAAAGAAGTAGGGTTATCAATTAGCTCTATCAGCTCGAGATATATTGCTGCACCCTGTTTTACCCCATATCTGTTCAGGAGCCAATCGCAGATCCCGGTGCCATTAATCCGAGTTAGCGGCAATCTGTGACTTTCGGGGATTGTCACGTCTAATAAAGATGCGAGACCCACTTCAGGAGTGAATACTTTGAGCCAACGCAACATAACTCTAGTCCACACTTCGGGGAGAAAATGCTCAGGAACTGATTTTCTCGCCGCCTCAAATATGTCCACAAACTCCCCATATACACGTGACAAACCGATATTGTCCTCTTCCAGGAATGTGATGCTCATGGTGATTGCCCTGATGAATTGATGTAGTTGAGCGATGTTGTCCCACCAAGATGTCAGTTTCAACCGTTCATAGATCGACGATTTGGAGATTTCAAGTAACAGTTTCTCGTCATCGTCCAATGCCATTATCTGAGAACCTGCATTTTTCGTTTCCACGGTATTAACCCAATCACAAATTATTCTGAGAGCAGATTTGTTCTCTAGGAGAGATTTCAGACACCGATCCCAAGACTGCCAGCGGGTAACAACTGGAACGACCAGCATTTTAACGTCAAGAGAAGCCTCTTGCTGTGCTTTCCGTAGAAAGTGCCTGCCTTTGGGTCCCTGGTGAAAGATATCAAGCAAACACTGTACATCCCGCCAAACAGAGCTGAACCATTCCAGTTTCGTGATGTCGCCTAGAAGCAGGTTCAACTGATGTGCAGCACAGTTTATCCCATAGATGTGCGGGTACGTTTCCTGAACCTTACGAGTCGCGGCAAGCATGGTAGCATTATCTGTGCTTATAGCGTTTATAATGTCGGGACCGACCTCTTCGATGACGTTTAGGAGCTGGTCAGCAAGACATGTAGCATTTTGTTTTTCATGGCCAGTTTCTATCATTTTGTGGAAAAACTTCTGACCATACGGCGTCACCAGAACATAATTATTAAAGTGTTGCCTGTTTCGCGTCCAACCATCTGTGACCACCGTCAGGTACGGCTTGCCGTCCGTGAGCCTCACTTGCTCGATAGAGCCATTGACGCTGTTATAAGTGTCTTGATACACTTCCTCTAGCAAAGTGCCCGCAATTTGTTTCCGATTCGGAACCTTCAGCCCAAATGTTTGAAACAATTCTCCTGCATACAGTGAGTCTGCAGAATAAAACGGGTAACCTTGGGCAAAAATATAACGAGCATAGAGGAAGTCAAAGTTATGTCTAACCGATGGTGGCATTTTGACAGCAGAGTCCTCTACTTCTATGGGGAGGTAGTTCCCAGCAAGTCGTCGCCTTTTCTTCTGACTGAACGACAGGGACGTATCAGTGCTATCTGGGCTGCGAGAGTACCTTAACAATGCACTTTGATTGTTTTCTTCCACTTCGGATGGGCAGGCAATCTCGTTTTCATCAACTTCAGATGGGCAGGCAATCTCGTTTTCTTCAACTTCAGATAGGCAGACAGTCTGGTTTTCTTCAACTTCAGATATGCAGGCAACCTTAATTGCTTCTATAGCCTTCGGACATTTCAAGATATGCAATCGCCAGCGGCCCAAATGCCGCCCATGCATTGTTTTAGAACAAAACTTGCATTGATGGACGTCTTTTGCCACCTTGGTGGCCATATCTTTAAGCCTCATCGTGTTTCTCCATAAAGCTAGTGGGTGCTGGAGCTCTGAACAAGTGAGCTAATTGTGGCACGATAGTTCACCACCCCGAATGGATGCTAAATGGAGGAGACGCTTAGTCAAATAGGTGGTTACTTCGTCTGTCGAAAAGAAACGCGCGAGACCTAGCAAATTTGGGTACCCACATCCTATTCACAAATGGGTCGAAAGGCTGGGGGCGGCCTGCGTGCCTCTTTGAGAAATCAAGTAAAAGTAACGCAGATACAACAGTTAAAGAAGGATAAAATAGATCGACACCTGCAACAGCAGGGGGCCCAAAAACACAAAAGACTGAAGATAAACCACGCTTATGTTAAGCCGTCGTCCAAATGGGTCCCATTCAGCGACTCTGATCTTGTGATACTCTTGGGTGAGGGGGATTTCGGGTACTCGTCGGCCTGTCTCAAGGGTAACATGGTAGGCGACCTCATTAGCACCGGCTACGACACGGAAAAGGAGATAACAAGCAAATACTCGACGGCGCAGGACAACATTAAGGTCGCCGAGGAGGATGAGAGGGCTACTGTTTTGCACGAGGTCGATGCACGGGCTCTAGAAAAATCTAAAGCACTTGTCAAGGCCATTGCGGCCTGGAAAGACCGAGTGGAAGCTGAAAAGTACGGTGGTGACGACGAAGAGCAGAGGAAGATAGTGTTTGTGTTCAATTTTCCGCATATAGGAAACTCGATGAAAGACCAGGACAGAAACATACTGCAGCACCAGAAGCTCATGACAGCCACGTTAAAAAGTGTCAAAAGAATTGACCCAGGCGCCGAACTCGCCATCACAATGTGGGAGGGTGAGCCGTATCGATCGTGGGAAGTCAAAAGGCTTGCAAAAGAGCAGGGATTTACCCTTGTGCGGAGTAACCGGTTCAATTGGGAGCTTTACGACGGCTACACCCACAGACTCACTGCCAAGGAGGGGTCTACGCACAAGTCACAGAGAGAACGCGAAGCCCGTGTCTATTTATTTTCACAAACTGGTATAAAAAACATAAATAAGTGAGCCGGCTGGCGTGCCGTATGCCAAATAAGATAAAGGCTCAGGACGGATACACGCTCTTGACCTCGGACTCCTCGAACACTTCCAGCGTCGTAGGGTCAGCGAGCTTGGGCCAAATGTTGACCTGCGATGCGTAGTTGCGGAGCTTTTCGCTACCGTAGATGTGGCCATTAGGTAGAACGACAGGATCAGGATCCAGGATGCTGCGTATGTGGTGGGCGAACGGAACTGAGCTGGCCAGGGTGGCCATTTCTGTCGAGCAGCAGGGACACAGTTTGTCTCGGGCAAAGTCCTTAGCGACGGGTCTAGCAGTGTGGGACCGCGGGCCACATGAATAGGTGCGCAGCGCCGAAAGGCCCGCACCCAGCACATCATACAGAGACACATGGGGCGACTTGCCGTGGATCTCGAGGAAGACAGATAGAAACAGCTGCGCAATGTGCTCCCAGCGCTCTTGCAGTTTCACGTGCACATCAAGGGTCTTTTGCGTCGCAGGAAACAACGACAACATCGACTTGTAGAGCTTGTCAAGATGGGCGTCTGTAAATTTGGCCAGGTTCTTTCGGGAGTAAATAATGGCCTCCAGCCGGCGCCCCTGATGGATCAGTTCCAGGAACTGCTGCAGCCGGATCTCGAACTCAAGAGGACTGCGGACCTTTTTAAGGTAGATGCGGTTCTCAATGCACCAATTGAGGCAGGGCCCGGTCTGCTTAGCGGCAATGCTCTCGAGGATCACATTCGCTGCCTTCATCCTATCAAAGTCCACGAGGTCATCGACGTCGGTTGCATCTATGAGTGTACGTGCAGACCGGATGTAGCCCTTGCGAAGAAAGTAGTCAATAGTCTTGACGTTAAGATCCTCAGACACTGCCCTTTTGTAGCCTGCGCTGGCAGGGTCGCCACGTTCTCGGAGAATTCGGTCTACATACCTAACACGCTTGCCCAACAGATAGGTGGCGTCGTCGTGCTGCGCACGGAGGTCCACAAGCTTGGCTCTCAGCTTGGTGATACGCTCGATAACGCTGTCAACGGTCGCCTGACTAGGCTCGGGATTGGCTCTTAGCTGGTCCATGGCAGCGCCCAGGTCCCGTTCCACGGTGACCTGTGTCCGCTTCAAAAGGATCTTGAGCGTCTCCACCGGCGCCCGCACCAGGGACTGCTGGTACTCCATGCCTCTGATGTTAGTCCAAACGGTGACTAACTGATAGCAGAAACTCATTAGTCCGGAGTACATGACGTCACTCAAACAGTCAGTAGTGTAACTGAAGCTGGCCGATCAGAGAACTCATAGCGTCCGATTACTCTGAGGCCCAAGCCTCATACCCAGGGCCCAAGCTTCATAGCCGTATCCAATCGTAAAAGCTATACAGTCTCGTGTCTATGGGTGCCCAGCTCACGCTGGTCTACAAGAACTTAAACAGTCTCGAGCGCATCGAGGATCGCCCGGGTGAACTCGGTGGTGGTGTTGTTGCCGCCAAGATCGGGGGTACGCACTTTAGCTTCCTTGAGAACTTTGTACGTGGCGTCGGAGATGCGGTTTGCGTGGTCATCGAGACCGAGGTGACGCAGCATCATGACAGAGGACAGCACCATGGCACTAGGGTTGGCGCTGTTTTTGCCCTTGATGTCGAGACCAACGTGGCGACAGCCGGGCTCGTAGACGGCGTACTCGCGACCAATGGACGCACCGGGGACGAGACCAGGGCCCCCAATCAGACCAGCACCGATGTTGGACAAAATGGTGCCGTATAGGTTTGGAGTGACGAGCACGTCGAATTGCTGGGGGTGCGACACGGCCTGCATGGAGGCGTTATCGACAATCATGTCGTTGGTCTGGATCTGGGGGTACTCCTCGCCGAGACGCTTGATAGTGTTTCGGAAAAGACCATCAGACTGCTTCATGATGTTGGCCTTGTGGATGGCAGTCACCAGACTGCGGTCATTGCGGACGGCAAAGTCGAACGCGAAGCGGCCAATGCGCTCCGAGTTGTACTCGGTGATAATCTTGAGCGACTCGACCGTGTCCTCGGTGGGCTTGTGCTCGAGACCCGAGTACTCGCCTTCGGTGTTTTCGCGCACAACCACAAAGTCCACGCCGTCCTGGCGGGTCTTGACGCCGGGAATCGACTTGAACAGAGACACCGACGCGAAGATGTCAAGTGCCTTACGCAGATGCACGTTGAACGAGGCGTGCCCGGTGCGCACAACAGGCGTGTATAGAATACCTTTGAGACCGACCTTGTTGCGCTGCAGCGACCGGATGGCCTCGTGGTAGGCAGGGGGGTACTCAAGCCCGCTGTCGACCTCACCGGTAACGTCGACCTGCTCAAAGTTGACGGGCACGTTCTCGTGCTTGAACACCGTCTTGACCGCCTCGGAAGTCTCCGCACCAATACCATCGCCCGGAATCAGGGTCACCGTGTATGTGGATCCGTATTTGGTGTTCGGCGGGTTGTAGTGCAGACTGCGCACGTTTCTGGCTGCACGCGCGGCAGCTCCGAAGGAGGGGGCGTTCAGACGAGCTCTAAGCATTTTTGGAGGGGCTCTCTATCAAGTTGTCGAAAAATCACAGCCGTGCGATGAGCGGAAACACTTTTCTGTTGCTGCCTAAGCAGGCTTAAATCCTCCACCACCTCTAGCATATATGGGTACCCACACAGCTGTGGCGCGCCACGCATACCGTCGGCTTCTGCGGGAACTGGCGCTCCAGAGAACGACTGCGCGCGCGGCCCAGCTCAAGCGTGACGACGGCGTCGCGCAGGCCCGCATGCTCCTCAGGGCTAGACAAGACCCTGTGGCCCAACCTCCGCTGACTAACGCGGACACAGTCGATCCTGCCGTACCCTTTGACGCGCGGGAGCTGCGCTCGGCCCTGGCGGCCTCGCAGAGCGCAGAGCTGCGCGCGGCAGATCTCGACGAGGTCACGCGCTATCTCACGCAGCAGAAGCTCTATAAGGACCTCCTCGAGCGATACAACGGTACTCCCATGGACGCCGAGGAGCGCGTGCGTCTCACCGCGCGGCGGGTGGGGCTGGATGCAGACTTTAGTTAGCAACTCAGTACGATGTGAAGGCAGAACGAAATAGCATATTTTTGGGCCCCTGCTGGGGCGTTCAGAGATTGGCGGCCAGCCGTGCGCGGCGCACCGATGAGTAGCTCCACGTGAGGTTTGCAGCGCCTTGCATGTACCCAGTGTCCCTGTTGATCTGCTCGCTGAGGGTGTCGCCAGCGTGAGCTGCCATGAAATCAAACTGCGCCTGAGCTCGGGCAGCCTGCCCGGACCGCACGAGAGCCTCGGCTGCGCTCGCGGTGCATACGAACCACGGGTTGCCCAAGGACGTGCCTGTGCCATCGTAAACGTCTTCCGGGTACCGACCCACTCCGCCGGGCTTGCCTCTGTTCACGGCGTACCGGGCCTGCATGTCGGAGATCAGAGCTGTTATGGTGCCCTGGATGGCACTGTTGTCCACAGACACTACGAGGTCTTGTCCGTCCTCGACTACGGTCCAGGACGCGAGGTCTGCGAGCTCGAGGACCGCGATCACCGACGCGATGTCTAGACCGCTCCGGTTTCCAAGATCGTGCGGGTAGTGCTCCTGCACAAAGGTATTGTGCAGGTAGTGGTCCTGGATGAACTGCCACACCTGGTCTTTGGTGGTGCTGTAGTGTGCACTGTGGGCCGCATTGCCGGTGGCGTTCGCCACAATCGCCCCCGCTTTCAGGGCCCCCCACTGCATGAGGTTCGTGAAAAAGTGGTGGCCGTCCAGCTCCTCCCACAGGTCGTAGCAGCTGTCGTTCCAGTGACCGGCCACGTACTCGAGGTCTGGGCGCAAGACAGCCGAGTAGAGCGAGCCCAGTTCAGTGCTGTTGCGGGCATACTTTATAATGGCCATTGCCCGCAGCGCAGGGCCATCGTTCTGCGGTCGCCCCCACGGCCCCGTGAACGCAGTGCCGTCCGTGTTGAATTTGGGTTCCCCGAGACTCCCGGACGGGTTCGGGGTCTGCTGCAGCTTTTCGGACGACTGGATGTAGCTATCCAGCGTCTTGGCAAGAGCGGCATGGTCAGAGAGCGCACCAACAAGCGCACCTGCTGCAAGTGCGCCGTCGCGGATCCAGTGGTAGTAGTAATCGGGCGCGCTGCGCGACGGACTGGCCACGGCAAGCCCCGGAAGTGCGTGCGGAAGGTCGATATTTTGGGTCACGCCCGCCAGCAGGTCGATTTGGTCCAATTGCGACGTGGTGCGTGGTCCTCGCGCAATTGCGTCCCCTACAGCGCCCCACGCCGCGAAAACGCGCGCGAGCCACAGCATCTACAAATACAAACTATAAAAACTACAGTAGGCGTCTGACTAACACTGTTTATAGTGGCACCTGGTCTGCCTGGTGCCTGAGCGAGTCCTGGGACCCCAGAGCCGGTCTTTTTTCGGGCGTGACTGGCGCGCGGCAATTGCTCGTCCGTCTCGCGTTTGCGCCACGCCCCGCGTTTCGCCGCCACCTCGTGCGCAGACGTCAGCCACGCGGTTGTCTTGCTGACTGCACGTAGTTATCTGGCAATCTCACAACCCAACGCCGGGAACATGCCGGCCCAACCGCCGCCCACTGCCTACAAGCCAGGCACAGTGTTGACGGTGGGTACACACGAAGTCCAGATCGAGAAGTACATCTCCGAGGGCGGGTTCGCGCACGTGTACACGTGCCGCACGCACCCGCCGCTGCCCCACAACGCACTGGCGTGCCTCAAGCGAGTGGCGGTCCCCGATAAGGCATACCTGAACCTGCTGCGTGCGGAGGTCGACGCGATGCAGCGACTTGCCGGGCACTCGAATGTCGTGCAGTACATCGACTCCCACGCCGAGCGCATGAAGTCCGGGGTGGGCTACGAGGTGTTTCTGCTCATGGAGTACTGCGCGGGCGGCGGGCTCATCGACTTCATGAACACGCGGCTACGTGACCAGCTCAAGGAGCACGAGGTGCTCAAAATCATGAGCGACGTCACGGTGGGCTTGGCCCACATGCACACGCTGAACCCGCCATTGATACACCGCGATCTCAAGATTGAAAACGTGCTGCTTACCGGCGACGGCACCTACAAGCTTTGCGACTTCGGCTCTGTGTCGCCGGTGCTGCGACCTCCCAAAAACGCTGCCGAGTTCCGCATCCTCGAGGACGACATCCAGCACCACACCACCATGCAATACCGGTCTCCCGAGATGCTTGACCTCTACCGCGGCTTTCCTATTGACCAGAAAGCGGACATCTGGGCGCTGGGTGTGTTTCTGTACAAGCTCTGCTACTACACGACGCCGTTTGAGACCGGGGGCAATGCCGCCATCTTGAACTCGTCATATGTGATCCCCCAGAAGCCTCACTACTCGGACCGACTCAAGAACATGATCCGGGTCCTGCTGCAGCCGAACCCCACGCAACGCCCCAACGTATATCAGGTACTCGAGGAGATTTCGGCGATGAGAGGCGTCGAGACCCCGTTAGTTGAGCCCCCGCCTCAGCAGGCCCAGCCCGTCAGCAAGGCGGCCACGCCGGAAGTGCTGGAGATTACGGGTTCCACGCCAGCCCCGACGTGTCCGACCACTCCCGCGTTGAAGGCGCAGAAATCGCATTCTTCGCTGCGTGGGTTCAACTACGAAGACAATAGCGAACTGCTTCGCAGGAATTCGCAACAGGCACAGCCTGTGCAGTCGCGGAATCTGCAGATATCCAGTGGTTCTGCTCCGGAGCCCGACCACGGCCAGTCATGGCCTCGACTCGCCCCGAAACCCAAGATCTACCAATCCTCAGCTCCAGCGGCAACACCAGCACAACAACCAGCACCAGCACCCGCACCCGCACCAGCACAACCAGCACCAGCACCGGCGTCAGAACCACCCGTACCAACGCCAGCACCAGCTTCGGCGCCGGCTTCAGTTCCCGCTCCGGTGTCCGCTTCGGGTCGCCCGTTGCCTCCACCCCCGGCAACCAAACCGGCGCTCCAGCTCTCCCCATCTGTTTCTCCCAATGCGGTATTCTCCCCCAAATCCCAGCCTCTGCATCAGGCGGATTTCCAGTTGGCTGCGAAGCACGAGGATCAGCAGCCCGAAAATCCACCTGCCCATTCGCTCCAAAACGCATACAATTCCCATTTTTCCCTCTTAGATGTCGACTCGGACTTGTACCAGGAGCCTACGAGCCCGGCACGTTCTCACTCGGGCAGTGCGTTCGACTTTACAGAGGCGGAAATTTCTGATAGATATCCGCCTGTGGCGGAACTTTCCAATGACTCGAGCCACCACCGCGTCAATGATTCCTCTATTCGTGAGAACAGCTTCGCGGCACGTGACCCAAGTCCCCACCCCCCCCTGCCGGGACGCCATGAACATGGTAGCTCAAGTTACCCGCGGCGGCCGTCAGAGCCGGGCGATGCCATCGACCGCGCAAAGGCACTCCGCGCGAGGGCACAAGCCCAGATTGAGGCCGCAAAGGCGGCTAGGAAGGTCCCCCCTGGTCGCCCGGTGCAGAGTAAGCCCCGGCCTCGCAGCACTCATGAGAAATCGCTTATCGACCTGAGCTCACACGTTGGGCACGCCCAAGACGACCCGCGAGCTTACGCCAGCAAGCTGAAAAGAATCCTCACCGGCCTGTCTGAAAGATCGTCCACGGTGGTGCTTGAAAACGAAGGGGCCCACATTGACTCTAACATGGACTTCTTGCGCTCTCTCGACCATGAGTCTGCGCAGGCCCGACCTGGGTCATCCATATCGAGAACAGAAAAGCTGCGTGGGGCTGGCCATTCGCGGAAGCAGTCGTTCACCTCTGGCTGGTTTGGCCGATCGGCAAGCTCGGGAAGTGGCCGTGGTGGTGACCATGACACTATGCATGACAGCGAAGACTCTGACCCCGTGATTGTCCAACGGCGCAAAAGCGCTTCGCAGGCGGGCCCCGCTCTGGTCCACTCGCATGGCTTTGGTGGCGACAACAGCCCGTGGTCACCGTCGGCCACCTCATTGTCCTCGTCACCGTCCAACGACTCATTCAGGCCCTCGAACTCGATTCAGCAGCGCGTGCACGCGTTTCTGAGCAAGGACGAGCGGGCACAGCGAGCCAAATCAGAAAAAGACAGGGACTCGGACGGGAGCTCGGGCCCCACCGACGATGACGGTTCTGACATTGTGTCGTCGAGGAGCGTGCCGTCACTGAGCCAGTATTTTATAACCAAGACTGGATCGAAGGACCACGACCGAGCTGCTGGCAGAAGGTCGCTGGGGCGCCCGTCAATTCCAAGTCGCTTGTCCAAGCCAACGCTGTTCCAGCGGGACCAGATCGAGGGCCTGGCCACCGGTCCTAGTGGAGCCAGTCGGCAGCTTCCGCCGAAACCGAGCCAATTACCATCGCAGACAAAGATACGTCAACATGCTAATTAGACTTGAATTATGAATATTTACATCAACTAATAGTAGTGGCAAGCGCTCCATCCATCCTTGCCATCGGCTTCGAACGACACGACTTAGACAACGAATGCAGAATGACCGCACACTGGTACGTCTGGGACATCACCTGGCGCGGTGGTCCGACGGGTTGGACACCATTGGCCGAATGGTACCACGGTGCAGCCTCGGGCACATAAATAGGTAGTTACTAGCGATCAGCCCATGGCCGAGCCATTAAATTGCTGATGCGGTGCGCTGGTCAGAGGAACAAGCCGCAGCCATGGCAAGATGTAGCGTAAAATTGCAAAAGACAAAAGACAAAACATGACAAGGCCTACGATGTTCAGCGCTATAGCCTCACCGGGGGTTAGCAGCACGAGCGGCGTGCTGTCCACGTATAACCAGAACAATCTGTGTTTCAAAGTTGCTATCATTGCCTGCTGCTGCTTCATCACCGCACCGGCGTCCAGAACCGGAGCCGGTATATTTTTTCATATGTGAGGCAGCTCTGTGGGTTTTGACCGGCATATAACCCTATCCCTAGCAGGTCGTCCCATGTCGAACAAAGAGAAACCGCCGAACGTAGTGAGTCAGCAGAGCCCATGCGTCCGAGTGTGCCAAGATGGGTCGGCAACAATGCCTCGAAGTCGCTGGCAGAGCTGCTACGCCAGAGCATCGACGAGGTCGGCGGGGCGGCGTCGACGAAGTCGCGTACCCAGCTTCCGCGAGGAAACCTGATTTCACCGCGGGCCATCGACCATGTCACCAACGACATCCCTATTCCACCTCGCACGGGGCCCCTGGTGGGTCGCAGCGTGCTGGTGCAGAACCACACCCGGCTGGGCCCTGCGTTCAGAAGGCTAGGCATCCTCAACAAGATCAACCAGATGCCGCGCACGGTTCGGCTCCAGCGGTTCGCCGAACGGCCGGGAAAAGCTCGGTTGCGGATCGAAATCGCTCGCAAACGGCGCGAGTTTAATGCTGGCATCCGCAGACTGTTTGATTTGGTAAACGAGGCACGTCAAAAGGGCTACTGAGCGATGGAGACACTCATCACCAATTACACCCTTGAAGACTAGTCCAGGCACAGGCACCAGCATCCAGGCTCACTAGGTAGTTTGCGGCCGCATCACTTCACCTGGCCTCGCAGATCCTCGCGGGATCGGAACTTTTCGGCCTGTGAAAGCCCACTGTAAATATCTACGTCACTGGTTATAGATCGTAGTGCATCGTCATCCGTTATTGCTGCATAGCGTCTCTCGCGGCATCGATGGCCTTTACGCGCTCGCTGAGCTTGAGTTTCTGATCCGCTGGCTTCTCTGTTTGCACCGGGTGCAGCACGAGCCGATCCCGCGCTTTGCCCGCATACTCTGCGCGGGCGTTCGTGTACACCTCGGTGCCCACAATGTTGGTCCACTGTGCCTCGTAGACGGTCTTGTTTACTTGGACAAGTGGCCGCGTCTTGTCGAGATCCACAATCTGGATGGTGTCGGACCTCTGCAGCGTTGGCTGCCGCGAAAAGTCCATGGGCAACAGAACCTTGATCGTGGAGCTTGCTTGGGCGCGGCTGGCCTCGTCTGCGAGCGACCCCGCCTCGTGTTTCATTTCAAAGGACCAGTGCATCTGCTCGCCGTGCTTGAGGAAACTGGTGTCTGCGTTCACTGCCAGCCGCCAGACGTCGGTGCCGTCCTCTGTGTCACGGTCGAAGCGGTCTAGCGAGCACGTCCCGGCCCGCACCGTGAACCCGGTCAGGACCTCGCCAATCACGATCTTGGTGGCCGCATGCGTGGCGAGAATGATGGCATTAACGTCGGCGCTGTCGCGAATGACGGCGTCGAGCACGGTGCGCAGCCGCTCCCGCAGCTGCTCCCGCGTCTCCCCAGTGGCCGGCACGGGAACACGCGAGACATACCTGGTATCAATTCGGGGAAACGTGGGCTTGTTGCTGGCCGCGGGGGGTGGCACCGGATGGGTTTCCCGCTCCACCGCGTAGAACTCGCCGAGGCCCGTTTCCACGCGAATGGGAAGGTCCAGTGTGGCCGCCGTCGGGGCGATTGTCTGGAGACAGCGGTAGAACGGACTGCTGTAGATTCTGTCTATGTGGGGGTCGATACTGGCCAGATGCACGGCCAGCTCAGCCGCCTGTTCACTGCCTTGCTCGGAAATAGGCACGTCGCCAGCGATGCCCGAGGGCGGCGGTTCGTTATTGGCCCTCAATCCATGCTGGCTGTTAGCGGGGTGCCTAGTGCTATGTACTTACGCGAACAACATAGATCGTATTCACCATGCGTCACAATTAGTAAACT